>JASCZW010002851.1:0-27394 GCA_034211315.2 Aedes japonicus | reverse complement strand
TCTATATTTTAGTTCAAAACACAAAAACCAACTTTCTTTTACCGTGCATATTTTTTTCCATATGGCACCAAACAATTTTTTAAAACTGCGCCGAAGACACCAAACCAATCGAATAAACCGTTTCCGAGATACAATTGTCTGAAGAGATCATGCGCGTGCATTTTTCATAGGCCCTTCCTCATGAGCAAGGCTAGATTCAAAATGGTGAGACCAAGTACCGCAAAACGGCGTTTTTTCTTCCCCAAAACTTGTATGCAAGGTTTCGCTTTTAAAATCAAACATAAAGGAAAATTACTCAAAGGTTTGACGTGATGTCGGAACCGCTCAGATCCCTTTCTCAGGGTGGTGACTGTGAATCAGATGCTGGAGAGTGCTTTAGAAATTGGCTAAAGTTCAATTTATGCGTGAAAAATGCAAGAGACCAAGTCAGGCCAAACGAAACAGAGTCGGAAGCGCCGTGACTTCGGCGTAAACGGTGTAGCAACGCGCTGATCTGCTGCGAACGCATCGCGGCGATAGTGCCTGTGGGGACGAAACTTTAAGATTTTTTGGCCACGACTACCTGCGGCTCTGCCAAATCAACAACACTTCTTCAGGAATTTGAGACACCTTCTTCTGTCCGGGAAATACTCAGGAAACGGCGTTCCTCTGCATTTGCGGCATGACAGCCCGCTATGCCTATGAAGCTGTCTTGAAGTCTTCGAGTACGTATATCTCTGAATCGTCCCATTATGACACAAGAAAAGCGTTTGTTTGAAATTCTACACTGAAATAGGGGTAAGGTCGCAATTTGACGCGAACAGGCTTCAATTGCTGAGAAGCCTCACCAAGAACGCTACACTCCGACTTTTCCTTTGAAGTCATGATGGGAATTTCAATTAGCTCAGATCTGAAACAACCAAGCCATACAAGATAGTGGTGGTATGTGCACCTTCAATTCTCGATAACCTTATTCGAACAGACGTATTTGATTTTGTAAACAAAGAGGGAACAACGATACAAACGAAAATTTTCCCAAACTTTCAGCACCCCCACGGAAACTAGCATCACCATTATGTTAAGGAAATGTTCTCCCTTGTGTTGGTGATCCTAGTTTGCAAGAAAATTCTATGAGAACTTAAGAACTTAACGTTGGAATCTCTCTTCCCTCTTCAGTTAACAAAAATCAGGACCCGTCTTTCGGACCAAGTTGTCGAGATATATGTCCATACATTATTCTAGAATCATCAACAGAAGGAATAAGAAGGCTTTCATTTTTTAATCTTTAACCACCGCTCTCCTAATCCATACACAACAATAAAAACATTAAACGCAGCCTCCGTAAGGCCAAATGGGCGGGGGATTCCTGGCTCAAAATCACTGTAATCGCATTGTAAGTGTCCCTTTTCCCAATAATGGCCTCCATTAGGTTCCAACGATGCTACATTCTTCTCCCGAAAGCCGATCTTGCGTTCCGGCTCAGTGACAGTGAACAATTTGAGCCCGCACAATTTGGCTCCTACCTCAACTCCCCCCTCGTTACTGTGTGCCGTCCGGATTGCCAGGCCAGACGCTAGGACTTTTGTCACCTTGTGCGATTTTTTTTCGATCTCAAAAATAAAAGACGAAAAAAAAAATCCGCCAAGCATCGTTTTGTTTGCAGACGGGCGGCGGGAGAGCAAACTTTTCTTTTCATGATTTTCTTCCCTCAGCCTCCGAAAGATGTTGCCACGCCACGGAGCAACAATTTTTCTCAAGCGTGAACGGGGCGACCAAAGGAAGGGAGAGTTGAATGAATAAGGAAAAGAAGAAGAAGAAAAAAAATCATCAACATGGAAACGACGGCGTCGGCGATGCTAGGCGCTTCCTGCACAGTGAAATTCCGGCAGAATGGGCACAAAACGGCTGTTTGTGAGAAAATTTTCAGCACTTCCTGACGTCATAATGATGCCTGCTCGAAAGCACAGAGAACGAAAAATCAGAGAACGAAGGATCAAGGTGTAGGACGGCTGGAGCACCCGGGTCAGACTCCGAATGCTCAATGACAGTAAGTTTTAACGAGATGACTTTTTCAACAAGTCGGGAGTTTATTTCGGATGGTTTAAGTGGCGAATGGGGAAAGAGGGGAAGTGGAAATGTTCGAAAAATTTGAATACAGCGGATGCCAGTTGGTGAGCTTCAAAACTTTGGGAGGAAAGTTCTGCTCGAAGTGGTGGATTTTGATGGAACATAATGCCACATCAGTGGTCATCGGAGTGTGCTCTCTTGTGGACGACTATGCGACACTGTTGATGGCTAATCGAGGGGGCCTTTTTAAGCGAGGGACTCGCGCAATGGGTTTCGAAACTTTCGAAGGAATATCACCCCCAGCATAGCCATCTAAAGCCACATTCCCACAATGAACTAAATTCCAATCTACCGATTTCGCTGGAGAGATTTTCATCCATCAACCGTTCACCTGGTTTCACGCATCGTTATATCATGTGTCCTCCAAGCCGAAGCGATGGATACCTCCCACGGGGATCCATATCCTACGTGTTTCGGTACGGGAAAATCGATTTCCACTAAATTTCATCCGGATATGAGAATCCAGCGTCTTGGGAAAGAAAATACCATCAAAACAAAAGATGATCGCACAACCTACCACCAATATGGGATGATGGATGCATCATCTCCAGGCGCTCGTCGTCGTTTTCGTTTCATCCTGCTTGCTTGTATATCGATTTGAATGGATTTTTCGCTCTCTTCTGTTTCAGTACGTAATTGAATTGAAGCTGTTCTCAGTAAACTCTCGAAATGACAGCGAATCGATATTTATTGCCTTTCCTACCTTAAGGTGAAGGTAGGCACTTTGAATTTTCGAAGGTACATGTCTCAGAGACTACAAGGCTTTTACAAAAATCCAAGAGGCGATTTGAATAAGCATTAGCATTGATCATGTTGCACAAATCAGTTGGTGGTACAAATGCTTGGGAGCAGGAATCTATCAATAGAAACAGTATTTTGGGATTCTATCAATGGAAGTGAGTTTGAGTTCTTTCTTCGTTTTATTTATCAATTCCTCCTCAGTTTTTGCGACAAATTGTTAGAGTAGATCTTACGCTTCAGGTTGGCTCCAGAAATTCTCGATTGGACGCAGCTAGGGGACGTTGGGCGGGTTCGCCTAGCTGGGTATAACATCGCTATTAAGCCGCTCCATCTCCTTCAACGATCGCTTCGAGTAGCGGGCCGACGCCAGATCCGGCCAGAACACCGCGTCTTTGCCCTTATGGTATCTCTTGACGAACGACGCAACTTCCGGCAGGCATTTCGTACTATTAATTTCCCCGTTCGACGGCCAGTCCGGAGCGAAAGAAGAGCGACTTTTACATCCCCTTCTTGGGGAGCTTGGTGTGTGAAATGAACTTCACCTCGGAGCTCACTTCCTTCGCGGGGGGAGTAAAATACGAAGTGCCCTGCCAGTCGTTGCCATCCACGTCGCGATTCGCCGGGAAAATCGAGTTGACCATCTTATTCCAGCCGCTGCCGCTGCGTCATTACCTGCAGCTCCGAAACCACGCGACTTCCGCTTCCTGACATGTATGTTCATGTTTGCCAGGTACTTCTTCACTGTTTGGCCGGTTCAACCGACCTCCCGGCCAAGCGCACACAGCAATGTAGCCACTTTTTCCTCGATCTTCCTCTTCAGCTTTCTGTGGAGCTTCTTGTCGCTCAGGGTCGTCAGCCGTCCGGAGCCCGGTTTTCTTTCGATGCTCTGATTGTTGTCCAATAGTGCCAAGGTTGTTTCCGGCATCCAGCAAAGTGCCACACGATGTCCGTTCTTTGAACGCGTAAACTTCTGAACGGAGCTGCTTCACTGTTTTGCCATCACGGTTAGAGTTCGACTGATAGAGCTGTCAAATTTTGTCTGCTACTTCATGGTTTACTATGATTGATGCTGGGTAGTTTTGTCAGTGCGGGTGAAGATAACCCTATAAAAAACAAGCAACTTTTGTCCATTTTTTAAAATGCAAACGTAATGATAATATCGTTAATGGCCCCGTAGGTTGAGCAAAGAAGCGAGTAATACAATAGTGGGGAGCTCGTTTATAGTGTTCGTTTAACATGTCTAGGGGATTCTCAGTTTTGACCTTGGCAAGCCTATGGATAGTATTCGGGTTACGAAAATATAACCGCCATTAGATCAATCTTCCTTCCGAAAAACTGTTTATTTCTATTTTCCTCAACCTGTTTCTCTTTTGCCACTTTCCTGCAGTCATTGTTTATTTCCGACTGCTCTCAAATTGACGTTTCATTTCATTCCAAATTTCGCTCTCCTAACAGGGCCATCCAGTGTGCCCGGCGGTGTTGTCTGTAACATATCCCGGACCAGGGATGCCAGATAAATTTTGAAAATGCCTGTGAGAACATTTAAAAATATCTGTATTTGTCTGTATTAAAGATTTTGACAAACTTAAGTATTTAATTTGAAAACACAAGGTACACGCTACAGCTCAGTTTACTCATAATCGCAAAAAAGTGCACATACTCATTTATGGGTAAAGTTGAGATTTACCCAATATTTGAGTAAATTTGTATGGAAAAAATACTCAAATATGGGTAAGTGACAATGTACCACATAAATGAGTATGTGCACTTTTGGCAATTATGGGTATTCTTCACCCATATTTGGGTAAACTGATCTTAGCGTGTAGGGAATGATTTCACAAAAGTAAAGGTAAACTCATACTCTCAAAAACATTGGTTCTAGTTTATTTAATTTTCCCGTTATTCAACTGTCACACAGTTTATGGGGAATCTCATATATTTTAAGGATTCTTGGCCTTTTCAAATTTACACCTATTCTTGAGGTCACTCAAATGGAGCAGCTTAAGGTGCTGGTGAAATACATACATTTTCGGCAAAGCGTGACGTCGTGTTTATAATGGATGACAAGACCTACTTGTCGCTTGACGTCAAATATATCTTTCATTCTCCATTCCCGAAGAAGGCATTTCTGTGGCTGACGACCAGTGAGAAGGCAATGTCCAAGTCACATATCTTTCCATCATGACTTGCGGTGAACAAGAATATATACAGTACGAAGTACCTGTCGTAAGTTTCCTCCTTCATTAAGTGTCACACGAAGGAGAATGTGGCCTTTTGGCGTACCTGCCCAGGTAGCCAATAAGAATTAGCATGTGCAGTAAATCAACCCTAAATCTGCATTCCAGATGTAACAAGCTTTATATTAGCATTATTTCAGCATCTTGAATGTTATCTGTTGTAAAGTTGAATTTCAAATGCGATTTGAATGCTTGTAGCCTGTAAAAAGCATTTCGAATGCAAAATAGCATTAATAAAGCATTACCATAGCATTGCAGTAAAGCGGCCGTATATTGGGCCAAAAGCGGCATTTATGTAGCATTTAAGACGACTTTATTGCTATGATAGGCTGCCGTTAGAACTGCTTATTGGTAACCTGGATAGTCTCAGCCCATTACTGCCAAAAGAAACATTGGAATAAATGGGCAATAAACGTTGTATTGAAGACCGCTAACACTCGTAACGTCCTTAGGCTGCCGATAGAAAATAGTTTATCTAACCTCAAATTGAGGATCTACTCCAATAATTTCGTAGCCAAACGGAGAAGCCAAGACCAAGAAAGTGCTGCCGAGATTCCTATTTTTTTATCGGCAATGGATGAGGTTACTGCTGTACGGCCGCTTGGAAGAAGCATTTTGGAGAGAGTTCAATGAAGGTATTTTGTTACGCAACTTTGTTGCAATTGATATACCTTTTGAACATTTTTTGGCATCGGCATCAGAAGATAATACACTTTTTTAATGCATATGTAAATTTTAAAAGTACTGGAGTTCTTTAAAAACGGTATCGAAAACGTCTTAAATGTTTTTGAAAATATAAGACCATATGATAACTTAACTTAAACACGTTTACAAAACCTTCCATAACTATCCTTCGATAGAATTTTCTTTTTGAATTCTTACATAATCATCTGAAGTTTTCCCAAGTTTGACTTTCATTAAGTTAAATATATTCCGCAGTCCTTTGATTTTATTTAAGTAACATATCAAATATTTTTTTCAATAAATTCCTAAAATACAGAGCAAACTGGTTAAAAGATGACTCAAGCTACTGATTGTCATTACAAATCCTGATTCATAAGAAAATAGTCGTTGAATATCAGTTAAGATTCTACAGATTCTCAAGAAAAAATGCTTCGATGCTGCTAAAAATTTCATTTTTTTAAATAAATCTGTTTTTTAAACATTATTGAACTTTTGATTAAACTCCGCAACACTTAAAACCTAAACATAATTTTTTTTCAAATGTCTCAATTCATAAAGTTAGTATATATCAATCAATGTTCTTTAGAAAACAATATTGAATCCGCTACAATCCAAATAACCTTTATTTCTTGATTATCTGATAAATTTCCTGAATTTCTATGTAATATTCCTGTAGGATAAATAAATTTGAAGTGAATGAGTTGCTTCCATTAGTTTGCGAGGATATCTTACAAGTTCCAATTTTATTATTCGTTCCTTAAATGTGGATACTACTTCAGAAATTTCATTTCTATTCTTCTACTTTTCCGTTTCCAGTAAACGGAATTTAACATGGGTTTGGGATAGGAATAGCCATTTCTTTTGATCACAATACTGACCATAACTGAATAACTCTCAAGTCAGTCTGTTATCAATAGAAGATATGGTGAAGCTCGAAAATTGTTTCGTATATTTTCAAAATAATAAAAATTATGACTTAACTTAAGGTCTATTTCAATATTAAAAAAGGCCCAAACTAGGTCATGAAACATCTGAAAAAAAGAACAGTTTTCCGAAATACTTTTGTTTTAAACCTAAAATGCTTTCATTGGCATCGATGTCTGTATAAATCTGTAATTTTATCGCAATATCTATATAATGTCTGTAATCTGTACAAGGTCTGTACGCATGTTCAAATGTCTGTATAGATACAGACATGTCTGTATATCTGGCATCCATGTCCCGGACCCGTACTCATGGTCCTGTGTGTCAGCCTGGTCCAGCGTTACCATTATTAATTTCCAACACCGCAACTTCAGCAGTTGGTCTTCTGAAAACTCTGCTGTTGTTTCTGCACCCAGGCCTTACGAACCCAGCCATTCTTTGACAAGCTCAGCTCAACGACGATTCCACGAACCCGCAACTTCCTGTTCTTACCATCCACTTCGTAGACTCAGGCTTCGTTTTGCTGAACCACTTGTTTCGTAGGCTGATCATCGGCACGTCATTCCTTTACCCATCGATGCCACAGATGCTCAGCTAGTTCTTGAGATTGGTAGTAAGCGTTGCGGAGAGCTTTCGCGGAGTGAGGAGGTGGGGGAACCCGAACTGGCTCATTCGGGGATACTTATTTTTAGATGGCAACGGGTGTCCTCGCCAGATTATTCTATGTAAAAGTAAGTTTTCCCATAGAAAATCCTATGTAAAATTAAAACCTCGAACGCAAAATTATAGTTTCACCGATCAAGCTGGAATTTTGCACAGTTGTTAAAGGACCTAAGAGGCTTTCAAAAATTAAAAGGTAGACCGGAATTTGAATTTTGACCCAGCCCAGTGTCCATATCGTTCATGGAAGTGCCGGATTATCTTTTCCGTAAGTTCGTGGTTCGTTTCTCTGAAGGATGACAGGAAAGCGTGAAGTCGAACGGCAGTTCCTTGCCATCTCCACTGCGACCTTCCATCCTGATTACTGAACCAGTAACGGGGTTAACTAATAAAGAGGGCTGGACTTTCTGGAGGGTACCAGTGTTCCGATGGCCTGTCTTGATTTTTTATCAGCACTTATTGCTCGTCTCCGTAAGTCTCTGGACAGCATTCGCGGAAGCAATCAGAACTATTAAATTCTCCTTGCTTCAGGGGTACACGTAACACTGTGATCGGGCCGACGACAACATCTTCGCTTGCGCAGGGGTTGCCTTCAGAGTTTCAATTAGTAAACCTTTCACCTTCCTCCTCCGGATAACGCACGCCATCGTTCTAAACAGTACATTCAACTTTGAGATTCACTTCACCTCGACTAATGGCGTAGTGGAACAAGTTATAGGCTTTAAGCTCCTCAGCAGTGTTCGTTGGCGATTTAGATGACCTTGACTTGTCTGCTTCGTTCTGGTACAAAAAGGTCAGTCCTCTGAACCAATCGCTTCCCGCATCGAAACTCTGGTCCCGGTTCCACTTCGTCAGTCTATCAGCTACAGTGTGCCTCGTTGGCACCCACCGTGAGTACGTCAACCTGGTGAGGTTCAAGATCTCTCCAATGCGGAACCCTACGAACGGTCTGTACCGACGTTGATCAGAACGAATCCACGACAGGACCGTTTGAGAATCGGTCCAAAAGAACTCCCGTGATACCTTGATGCTAAGGTTTCTGCATAAAGTCTTAGCCAAGCTTGCTCATATGACAGCTGCTTGGAGCTCTAGATACGGAATCGTAAGCTGCTTCAGCGGCGCCACTTTCGTTTGACTTATCACTAACGCACATCCTATGAAGCGTTTCTGAAGTACGCTCTCGGAATTCCAGCTGTCTCAATCTACAAAAGTACCTTGATCCAGATCCACCACTTGTCAAGCGATTCTTCGACGATTGGTTCGTCCCTATCACTTCCAGCCCTTTACAAGTCCTGTACTAGTATTTAGCCTTGCACTGTGAATGGCAATAAGAAGCCAATCGGATCGTACATGGACATTATTTGGCTGAGAACACTTCGTTTGGTGGGATGAACGTCGTCACTTAGAGGAACTATGAACAGGAAAGAATCCCTCATCGTATCCCAAGTTATCTCCACGACTCCCTCAGCATTGGAACTCTTGTCTCTGAAGTGAACAGTAGCACTATCAGTTTTTCTCCTATCATCCTAGTGTGAATTCCTCTGAGTTGCTAACCCAATTTTGCATTTGGAGCCCATCTCTTGAGTGAACGTACCTTACTTCTTGAGTGAACGTACCTGGGGCCAGTTTAACCACCTCCGCCACTTGATGCCGATTGGTGATAGCACCTGCTGCTTCCGGATTCTGGCTAGCGAATTTGGCCACATTAAAAAAAAACTGTGCGAAGCACTACGAACAGGTTGTCCCGAATGTCGAAACATCCATTAAGTAGACTTGGAGCACGGAATCTGCAGAATCGTCTCAAAACAGGAAGCGTAGCGCATACTTGTCCTCTTTTCTAATTCTCAGTTGATAGTTCATTTCTTTAATGTCACCACCAAACCCATACCGCCACTCCCGAAAGCGACAGAAGACCGACATGAGAGAGGCTAACATATCTGGTCCTTTCCAGAAGTTCCGAGTTCAGAGATACACCCTGAATGGCTGCTGTGGCGTCCCGCCACAGACCCAAGGTCACTTTATGGGCATAGTGTTTCAACTGGTACTCCTGGATTTGTTGGCGCACCTTCTCTCGAAGCTGAGCGCCAGCAATCGTCGCTTCGCCATTCCGTAGCTGTCGGGGAACTTCCATTCGTCTTTTCGCCATAGTAGCCCTAAAACGGTCTTCCACTCGCATTGTATTCTTCCGCAGTATCTTTTGAGCTGATCATCGTGTGATTCTGGAACGCTAGCAGATAATACACACAATTCATCGAGGGCATACTGAATACGGAAGATATCGTGAAGTTCCTGATTTGACATACCTTCTGTCATATGGAAGTTGACATCCATCACCGAAGACGAGTTCTGCTTTTGACGTCCATAAACCGTCCATCCTAGTTTGCTTCTCATGCCGATCGGTTCATCGATCCGTGTCTCCTGCGGTGCGAATACACGAAGGTTGTCCAGGCCGATCATTATCTTCAGTTCTTCGATATCCAAATCCGCTACCGGTAGACCTCGCAGGTGCGTGTATCGCTTCGTGATCTCACGGAACCGCACTTCCTGTTTCGATAGCACCAGTTAAGAAACTGTGCGTGCTCTACGTAGGAGGTGTTTCTCATCCGAGCCTCTCGCCGCCAGTGTGAAGTTTACCCTTCTTGATGCATCTTCGTATCGCTTCATATTGCAGGTCGACGACATGATTAACGGTTCAAAAGTTTCCTTTGCTTGGAGTTGGTTAGCGAGGATGTCCTCGATCAGTGTTACCGAAGAACCTTCGTCTAAGAATGCCACGGTGTCCACTAATTGATCGCCTACCAAAAGTGTGACCGATATCATACGAAAAATGATCGATCGATTCAAACGGCTGTGCGCATTACACTGCCCTTCCAGCGCCTGTATCCTCTCCTTGAAACGATGCAGAAGCGGTGATGATAGTCCTGGCAATCTCCAACATTGCAGCGCAACTTGAAACTGCAGTGACTCTTTCCGTAGCTATTTAAGCATAGCACACAAAGCTTGTGCTCTTCGACTACCTAAACCTAAACTCGTCACAAAACCTTACCTTAGGATCCGTCCTTTTACACATCCAGCAGGGCTTGGCAACATTGTCACTCTGTGACCATTCTGGCTTGGACGGTGGTGAAGCTGACTCATTCAACTCTAGTCCCGAGAAATCAGCCACTTTGGAAACATCTGACACGACGTCGCTTATAAAGCCGGTGAACATTCGTAGAGAGCTACCGTGAGTGTACCTCTTAAACCGGATCCAGTCCAGCTTATAGTTTGGCGGTAATTTGGCCACCAGTTCATGGACCAACATCGGATTACTTAGGTGATCCATCAACCCAGCAGCCTCTAAGTGATCGCACTGTTATGCCAAAGTGGAGAAACGTCTCTAGTTTTCAACTAATGGAGAGGAAGCCCTTCTTACCTTCATGAGAAGTTTTTCAGGCTTCGCCAATGAATTCCGTAGATCTCTTTAGGAATTTCGGTACTGACTTCTGGCAGAGCCAGCCGGTACCTCCGACGACTTCGTAGGCTGCTCCTTGTAGACAGTCTTGCAGTCTTTTGAGGTTGCCTAGGTTGGTGAACTCGTGAGCTTTCGTCGTGTTTTCAAAGCTGATGAAAAAGAACGGCCAAGCCTCGGGTTCTCATTTGAAGATGGGAAGTTTTCTCGACATCACCTGGCGTGGAGCAATTTGGTTTTGCGTCAGTTGCTGCCCCAGCCCATGTTGTCTTTGGAGCCCAGCGCGAAACTTTGAGCCTGATTCGGCTCGTGACCTGACAGGTCTCTCTTTCTACTTCATCACCTACCTCGGCACTGTTTTTCTTTCTTCTCATTAAAGCGCCTCAGTTTCTCCATTTTGACAACTTCTTATTGATTTGGTATTCGAACATCTCTTATCGGTGCGGCCTTGGGAAATGCTCCTCGGGGAGCAACTCTTCTTCGTCGGTCTCTGCTCTATTAACCAATTCTGCAACTTTTCCTCGATATGAAGCTCCGATTGCTGCTCTTCAAGGTCTATGCCCATCGCACCATCCACATCCGACCAGTGATTCACAGTCTTCCGTTTCGCCATCTGAAACTATCTCCCGTAGCGCGTGCTGCTTTGCAGGAACTCTTCCTCAGCAACTGATTTAGCCTGACCTTTTTCGCTCTTGCTGTAATTGCTGCTCCCGTAGCTCTTGTTGCTGCAGAAGCTCCTTCTCTAGCTTCGTCAGTTTCTCCTTTAGAACCTTTTCCATCAGCATCCGTCTCTCAAGAATCTCTCTTTCATCATCCAGTTTCTTTTTCCTTAGCGACCTGCACCTCTTCCAGTTGTTCGATGGCCGAAACCAAACTATTCACCGACCCAGCATCACATTCCGATCCGCCCTTCGACTTCGATTTCGATTTTGGCTTCGGAATTTCCGGCAGGTTCGTGCATTTTGAGCAAATCCAGGGCTTCTTCTTGATGTCGTCGATAACACCTGACCACAGTGCACCATATCGTCAACAATATCAGGTTCGAGCAGTTCTTCTCATAAAGGGCGAACACGAAAATGTCATGCCAATTTTCTTATAATGTTTAGAATCAAACCAAAATTTTAGGGTAGTTTTATACATATATTTACTTCAAAAATCAAAAGAAAAGTTAATCGATGGAGCCTTGAGTGTAAAATTGAACACATTTTCGCTTGATGCCCTCCATCAAAGTCTTTACAGTGTCATCCGGTACCAGTTTCTCAGTTTTTTTTCCATTTTCTTAACATGTCCTTCTCGTCTTTGACTGTCTTCTTGCTCTTCCGAAGTTCCCGCTTCATCATTGCCCAGTACTGCTCCACCGGGCGCAGCTCCGGACAGTTTGGCGGATTCATGTCCTTTGGAACAAAATGGACAGAATTGGCCTCATACCACTCCAGGACACTTTTAGAATAGTGGCATGATGCCAAATCTGGCCAAAATAGCGGAGCCTCGTCGTGTTGCTGCAAGAACGGCAAAAGGCGCTTCTCGAGGCACTCAGATTTGTAGATCTCGCCATTTACTGTGCCCTTTGTCACGAAAGGCTCACTCCTCAGTCCGCAAGAGCTGATGGCCTGCCATATGAGATATTTGGAGGCGAACTTCGACATTTTCCTCTTCTTAAATTTGTCGTCCACATAGAACTTGCTCTTGCCAGTGAAAAACTCCAACCCCGGAATTTGCTTAAAATCGGCTTTTATATAAGTTTCGTCGTCCATCAAACAGCAGCCATATTTTGTCAGCATCTTCTCGTAGCGCCTCCGTGCCCGAGTTTTAGCCGTCGATTGTTGCCGCTCATCGTGGTTTGGGAAGTTTTGTACCTTGTATGTATGTAGTCCAGCACTCTTCTTTGCATTCTGGACGTAGCTCTGCGGCATGCCGAAATTTTAGCCAAATCACGGCTTGAGACGTTGGGATTTGCTTTAATCATCCGCTTCACCTTTCCCTCCGTCTTTTTGTTCTCCGGTCCCGGTTTTCTTCCAACTGTTTTGCCGTGGTCGCAACGTGACAACCGCTACCTGGAACCGCTTCAACACTCTGGAGACGGTTGAATGTGTGAATGTTCAACATTTTTCCCAACTGCCGGTTGCGACAGGTCAGGAAATTCCAGGTGCTTTGGAAGAATTTGCTCTCTCGCGTCTGGTTCACCACTTTATTGAATGATGAATCGATTCAACATGACTCTTAATGACAATGCACATCAACGAGAAAGTGTGCAAAATTTGGTTGATTTTTACCCAATGGTAAAAAGTTATGCCCTGTTGAATGTGTCGCAATAATTTCGTGTTCGCCCTTTAGCTTCTGTTTTGAGGTTTTCGTAACTCTTTGATTACGACAATAAAACCACATTTGGATCAACTCCAGCGTGAGTAGATCAGAGAGTCAGTTTTCTTCCTCATGTGCAAAAAATCTTTCTTTCGAAATAAGGTCTGTATCCACAATAATCCGGACACCTCAAAACATGAATAAAACATACATTTCGCATTATATTTCCGTCGCAGTTGTTTATTTCAGATTCATGGGATGTGTTTGAACAATTCGTGAAGACAAAACATAGTTATTCGGTATTTGCATAAAATTTTCGAACCTTGTGCTTAACTCCGTCCATTAGGGTTTGTACAGACTCTTCAGATCGTAGAAGCCATCTTTGTCCAAATTTGCTGGAAGTGTTTGATGTCTTTGATTCCTTGCTTCTTTTCAGAAAGCTTCCGCTTCATCAGAGCCCAATATTTCTCGATTGGTCGTAGCTCTGGGCAATTTGGTGGGTTTGAGGTTTTTGGTACAATGTTCACTTGATTTGCGTGGTACCACTCCATCACAGTTTGAGCATAGTGGCATGATGGCAATTTGGGCCAGAACAAAAGTTTTGTGAAGTTAGTGACTTTTGATGAAGGGTAGCAATCGCTTCTGCAGACATTCTTTCTGATAGATCTCCTTGTTGATTGGGCCTGTAGTGACGAAAGATTTAAAGATTTAAATTGCTTGCAACACAAGGTAATTTTTGGGAAATTTCGATGCCTTCTTCGTTTTGAAATGCTCAGCTGTAGCATTTCTGGCCATAGCAGAATAAAAAGCCTAGCCCTGGAAGCTGCTTGAAATCCTCCAGGACTAGGTTTCATCGTCCATAACAACGCATGACAACTTCGTCAAATATTCGCAGTACAAACGTCGAGCCCGTGATTTTGCTGCCAAGTTCTGTTTGTCGTTGCGATTTGGAACTGTTTTTACTTCATACGACTTAAGTCCCAAACGTTGTTTTGATTATTGGACAACACCAGACGACATCCCTATTTTACGAGCCACCGTTCGAATGGAGAGATTTGGGTTTTTCGTTAATATCCTTTTCACCTTTCGGTCCATGACAGGATTAGCGCGTCCAATGTTTTCGTCACTTCTTGGTTTCCTCTCCACCGTCAAACGTTCCGAAAATGATTTGAGCACATCGTGAACAGTGGATTTAGGCAAATCTAATGTTCTTGCAAGGTTCCGTATTGACAAGTCAGAGTTTGCCGTACGCCCGTACAAAATTCGCTCGCGCACTTGTTTTTCATTCGTCGCCATCTTGAATACTAAACATGAAATGTAAACATCAATCATAGTCTTTTCCATCATAGACTCTCAGCTATACCACAGTTAAAGTTTTCATTCCTACATGCAATATTTCAAAAGTTACAATGATTTGAAGGTGTCCGGATTAATGTAGATACAGATTTTGCTCTGTTTAGCGATTTTAACCTATACCTTTATGTTGCGACTTTAATCTGATTGTGATGTTGATTTTCAATGTATCAAATGTTTTACTTCACTGATTAATTAATAAAACTTTACTAAGCTCCAAAACACACTGGTTACTTCTATTTTCTCAACCTGTTTTCTTCTGCCAGTTTCCTCCAGTCATGGTTAATTTCCGACTTCTCTCAAGTTGACGTTTCGTTTCGCTCCGAATTTTGCTCTCCGATAGGGGTATCCAGTGTGCCCAGTTATGTTGTTTCCAACAGATAGGGTTTCGATATTATACGATATTAATTATATTGATATGCAGAAAATTGTACTGGGACAGATACTGAACCACTGAACCTGTCAAAGCACTCATCTGAGTGATTAATCTCACAACCAACCCTTCGCTGCGTCAACAAACAGAATCCATAAGTCCACCGTCAAATCCAACCTAATTGATTATTGCAAGCCTTCACTAAAGCTTATTAGCCTCCGGCAACCAACTGAAACGCAGATTTCCGCAGTTTTAAATAATTGTTCGTGTTGCAGTGCACGAGAACCGACCGAGCGTCATCCTTCGGGGAGGAGGAGTGCAGCAAAGTTTAATCACCACCAACGACGATGGTGCGGGTGCCGTAAAGTTTCTCAAGCAAATTTGTGCATTACGATTTTCCTTGCACCTGGATTCCAGTGCTGGCGCTACGGACCCACCCGACACACGACCATCCCTAATGGCTGCAGCTGTCGTCGCCGGCACTCGCTCGCAGAGTGGGTGAATCGGGGATGAATAATTAAGGAATGGATTTCGTTACCGACTCTTCCGTTCACGGCAACGACGTCGTCGTCCTCTGTCGCTCGTACAAAGTAAGGTTATCAAGCCTGGAGGAGACGAGCACCTGTGGATAAAAACACACTTTGAAGCTTCGACAATTCGTGAACATTGGGTTGGTGCAGCAGCAGTGCGGATTTAAGTTTGCCAACCGAGGATGCTCCAGAGCAGAAGTTGCCAGCACCAGGTTGGTTGCGATCTGCATTCCCCGATTAGCACATAAGGTGTGCATTATCATGAATGTTTAATCTGAAAAGTTTGACGGCTTTTTAATTAAGCTCTATCGATGCAAGGGGCAGAGGTTTCGTGATGTGGTGATTGAGTTTTGGGGTATTGGATTGGTTACGGTTTCTTAAGCCTTTTCGATGAAAGCAAAGTTAGATATTTGAAGCCTGTACTACAGCTTATAATAATTGGATTTGATTTTCTGAAGGATCGAAACCAAAAAGTTGCTTCTGTATCCAGATTGAGCCATTTGTTTTGCACGTTAATGATAGTTTAGTAGATTGTGGAATTATATATTCTACTGGATTTAGAAATGCACCTGTTTAAAGTTACTTAAATCTTTAAAAGGCAACTGCTATGACGATGTTATTCTTAATTACCCCCTCTCAATTGCTTTTTTTTTTATTAATTATTGCGTAAATGGTGATAATCAACCCGTCAAAGATTTAGTCAGGATGTCCTCATCTTGTTGTTCAACCGAAACATATACCAATTTAATTTAACCACCACGTATTGCATCACGAATTTAATACCACTTTGAAACGGTCAACCAATCGTTACATTTAAGTAGCTAAGTAGATGAAGTGCCCGAATCATTTCAATTTTTGTTTAAATAGTTTTTTTTTATTTATTCTTCTATTTTCCGTCGGCCTATTTCTTCACATTGTGACAATCACCGACGCCAGGGAGACGACTCCATCACCTGGACCCTACCTATCGATTCATGACTATGAACCGGGACCAACGGCTTTACTTCCCTTCCGAAGGGAGGGAAAGGTGACCAGATATTTTCGCCTCAGAAATACCACCGACGTCGACTGGGATTGAACCCAGACCCACTGGGGTGCCAAGTAGCAGTCACGCTTATCACTGCATCACCGACGCCGGCTGTTTTGATTGTTGTTGATTGATGATTGATGGGAGAAGTGGGTGACGCCCACACTTAAAGATACGGCGTATGATGTATGATATGTACTATCACCCATTGTAGCACGGAAACTAAGTCCGACAGCAATGAGCTCGCTTCGCTGTTAGACTTGATCAAGCTTTAATAACCACTGATACTCCTAATCATGCCATTGTATGAAGGGCCAAAAAGGGGTTGGGTGGATCGATAGACAACATTACTTATATGTATCCACAGGGATATAGGTCAAAATAGCAAGCCATCTAACACGAGGATGCCCCAATGAGCGGGGAGAAGAGCCCGCCCTCTATTCACAAACTGTTAGTAATGGGGAGTTGGCATTCCCACTCTCCCCATCCAGAGTGCATCAATCGGGTGTCCTGATGGTCCCCCTCATTCCCATGACATTTATATAACAGTGTATATATTTATGTAAATGAAAAATACTACAAGTTATTCGTATCTTTTATGTATGATCTTCATTCGGTTGATCCTGAAATGCAAGATATGTTGTAAATTGTTAGTTAAGAGTTCTGTGGGTCCACGTTTATGCACGTTTTCGTTCGTTATTAGCGAAAGCAGCAATTCACCAAAAAACGTGATTTGAGGTACCCTGAAAAAGTTTGTTAAATCTATTGAAATTTTAAAGAACTTACATTAGTACATTTCAATTTACTTTTGCCAAGATCACTATTTGTGGCTTGATATTGATTTTTTAACAACAACCCACTTTAAATTTTTGCTGACCCAATAGTTATTGCTCCTGAGTTAGGAGTTGCTCCTGAAACAGGGAAAATTTAATTGAAAAAGAATTAAAGACAAATGGACATAAAAAAACCAAAAGTAATGTTTAAATAATCTATGAAACAAAATAAATAAAACAATATCATCAAATATAAAGATATTGTGAGTTATGACACAGTAATGACAAAAAATGAACTGTAGAATCAGACACTAGCCAAATGGCACACAGCGCTGCACGGATCAGATCAGCTCAGATTTATTAAAATGTCCATTTGCAAACAGGAAATGAAAAAAAAATCAGTAATAAATGCAAACGCCTACCACAGATTCCGATGTATCTTCTTGTATTCAAGGCACTAGATAAATCTAAATCATAAGAGTAGAAGAGAGGATCAACATAATAATTGGACATTTAAGACATAATAATCAAAAGTGTAAATAACCTATTAGATAAAAATTATAAAATTATTTTAATTTTAGTATATAAATCACAAAAACACAAGGAATGATAAAAATGGTAATGATGATGATAAAGGTGATTGGCAATGGTAATGAATAAACAATGTCATATAAGATAATATATAAAGTGAAAGGATATTATAAAATGAACTGAAAATTACATGTTTGTTGTAATTACAATATATGACAGCCTTGAGAAAAAAATGAATTTTAAATATTAAAATGTTTAAAAATGATAACCTGGAAGACCTGAAAGGTATGAGAAGGGAAAATTATGATATGATTTACAGGTCGCACCCCCTCACTTTGCTATTGTCAAAATGACAACATTGCCCAGGCTACGCCAACCAGCGTCTCCATGTTTCAGCTGGCAGCCTTTGTGATCATATGACTAGTGGAGGCGTGAGGTAGGAACTTGTGAGGAACAGAGGTCGGTCGCACACCCTTCTTTAAAGTTGTCAACTCACCATTTGCAGCCCGGGTGACGCCAATACTTAAAGGACATGAAAACAGAATTGATGACGGATAATCTTAAAAAAAAATTATTAGGAGACATTCAGATCAAGTTAGAACCGGAAAGCCAATTGGAAATAAAAAATTAACAATAACGAAGAAATTGGAAATTTCTTGGCTGGTCAGGGAGATTTACTTGGTCTTTCCCTTCCGAACCACTGAGTGAACAAGTCAATCAGTGAAATTAACAGATATAATTTTTTTTAATAGTGCAATGAACAACGTTTTATTGAATGTAAATTGGAAAGGTCCACAGAGGGAAAGTGTATCAACGGACATGGTGCTATCCACGTGGTATACCCAGTGCTCTCAAAGCTCTAGCAGAGCGCGTCATAGCAATCGCTACGGTTTTCCAATCGGCTAAACTACTGGCGCGATCTTTAGAGTCAAGACTGCCGTAGTTGTCGTACCCGCATTCCACACGAGCAAGGACAATGGTCATCGATGATCTTCCACCCGACGAGTCATCTACGGGAACGGAGGTCTAACAGGTAGCAAATCAGCAAACTGTAAGTACGCGAATCGTCATTATCATCACACATCTACACACCACCAGCTAGTAGGGAACTAGGATTTTATTTAATAGAGGAAGAACTCACACTAGAAATCAGGACGACTCATGAAGAACACACGCACCCAAGAAGACAAATTAGGGAATTGTGAAAAACAATTGAGAAAAAAACTAAGTAAAATTAAACTGGAAAGGTCTAAGCTAAAGTTTTCGTTGAGCTCCTTAAGAGAAGAATTTTATTAAAATTTGATTTTAATAAAATTCTTCTAATGCACCGTAATAGAACCACTAATTAATTAGATTGGAAGACAACTAGGATTATTGAATTTGGGAAATTTGGACTTGGAATATTTGGATTCTGCACAGTTGGGAAACAGCTAGTCGGGCAAACATACCGGGGATTCTTGGCGGACGTATAATTTATTTTTTTACTTATTTATTTTTCGTCGGCCTATTTCCTCACATGGTGACAATCACCGACGCCAGGGAGACGACTCCAACACCTGGACTCTACCTAACGACTCGAGACTATGAACCGGGACCAACGGCTTTACTTCCCTTCCGAAGGGAACCACCGACGTCGACTGGGATTGAACCCAGACCCACTGTAGCCCAAGTAGCAGTCACGCTTACCACTACACCACCGACGCACAGTGGGGCAGCGAACCCAGTGGTGTGGCCAAAACCTCTAGCGCCGCGGATATGCTTCCTACAGGTTTGCAGTCTTTGAGAAAGTTGTTCAATGGAAAAAGCGCCATCTTTTGGCGGTATTGATTAGTTCATATTTCTTCCGCATAGATGGCGTTAGATTCTATCTTTTTAACGGAGCGTCCTAGAAAGATGGTTTTTTGGACAAAATTGTTTATTAGATCATGTTGAGAAATGTTGCTGAACACGTCAAAGAGCTATCTTACACACAAAAAAATATATTGGCCAACTTTTAAAAAACACCGCAAAAAGTCATTTTTACTATTTTTTGGCGAATAAAGGTCTACAATATAAACTGTAAACGGTGAAATATTGTCGTAATGCTGCAGTTTGTTCATTTCAGACACATTTTGCGATATATCATTCATGAATACAAATATATTTACAGTAATGTTGTAAAATGGAGGTATTATCAAATAACAATTACTCAAAATATAGCAAAAAGTAGCAGCCAAATTTTTGGGAGAGCTTAGTGTAAACGTGGTTGGATATTTTAAGTATGTAGTTCAACAGGGAACTGCAGGGCTTTTTGTAAAATATAATTTTAATATATTTGAGTTTATTTCTTTTTAAGCCGTGTGATCTGCAGAACCAGTAATCTCTGGAATTTATTTACATTTTTTATATCTTACTAATGCAAAGAAATCCAGAGCATATATTTCTTCATATAAAACAATATTGAATAGTGATTGACATTTTCTATCGAACGTGGGCGTCTATAACGACACAGCTGCATCTGCTGATCTTTGAGAAAAACGCATATGTTGCCTACAATGTACAACTTACTTCGAAGGCAAACATACGTTGCCATGCCAATACCCTCTTTGTTTTTTTTAATAATCGGTTCAGCGATGTACCTTTTGGATTCATGTTGAAGTATGAAGTATGTAAATTGGCCCAGTAACAATTCATTTAAAACAAACTTTGAGAAACGCTGTTCAGAATTTGAATCAATGCAAGGCTCCAAGAAAATATTTGAACCAAAATGTGCAGCTAGTAAAACACAATTTTCAGTAAACTAATCGATAGATGAAGATTCAAAGAAATAATTTAGAATTGAAATAAAAATGTGCAATTGCGAGGCTTTTACTGGAACAAAGAGCACAAGTGTTCGGAATTAGAATTTCAAAAATTTTGAATGGTAGAAACTGTGCATGATATCTAACATTTGGTAGCTTTGTAACATGAAATCGATGATCGATAAACGTACCTCTATATTTATAAACTTCATCTCCAAACGTTAATTCTTTAGCGAGAAATTTTTCGTTTAAAGTTTTAAATCTGTTTTCAATTGTTTTATACACGTGATTTTATAAGTGAAGCGGTACGGAAGTCACTTTCATCGTGATTCATCTTCATTTTTATACTTTCAAAAACATGATAATAACGCTCAGCCCACGGAAATGGTTTCTTTTGATTGAATAATTCAAAAACCTGGAAACGCGTCACTCGATTCATTTTCTCCGACAACTCGAAGGATCAAACAAGTTTTGTTTTTCATGTTGCCAGCGGGGAATCTCACGGTAAAGGAAGGTTAATAAAAATTTCAGATATTTTCAACTCTTTACTTTTGTGTGTTAACTTCATGCAATGTCACGTACCGATGAGTTGCCTATTTAAAAGGTTTAATTGTGAGATTAAATGCTACGACACAGTGTACACTGGTTCTGATATTCACACGGTTCAAAAAATATAATCAAATCGAAATAAATAAACTTAAATATATTAAAATTATATTTTACAAAAAGCCCTGCAGTTCCCTGTTGAACTACATACTTTAAAATATCCAACCACGTTTACACTAAGCTCTCCCAAAAATTTGGCTGCTACTTTTTGCTATATTTTGAGTAATTGTTATTTGATAACACCTCCATTTTACAACATTACTGTAAATATATTTGTATTCATAAATGATATATCGCAAAATGTGTCTGAAATGAATAAACTGCAGCATTACGACAATATTTCACCGTTTACAGTTTATATTGTAGACCTTTATTCGCCAAAAAATAGTAAAAATGACTTTTTGCGGTGTTTTTAAAAAGTTGGCCAATATATTTTTTTGTGTGTAAGATAGCTCTTTGACGTGTTCAGCAACATTTCTCAACATGATCTAATAAACAATTTTGTCCAAAAAACCATCTTTCTAGGACGCTCCGTTAAAAAGATAGAATCTAACGCATCTATGCGGAAGAAATATGAACTAACCAATACCGCCGCTTTTTACATTGAACAACTTTCTCAAAGACTGCAAACCTGTAGGAAGCATATCCGCGGCGCTAGAGGTTTTGGCCACACCACTGGGTTCGCTGCCCCACTGTGCGACGCTGGCCTCGTGCAAATATGTTTAATATTATAAATTTTGCCTCGCTGAATTCAAATATGGGCTCAAAATTTGCTGCACAACGGAGAGTTTTTGAAAAAAATTAGATTTGATATGACAGAAACACTAATAAAGAGCTCAGATTAAGAGGTAAAATATCTAAACAAATTACCTAAAAATTGCAAGCAAGATATCTCTTGAACAACAAAACTTGTTATTTCGGATACCTGGGAATACCTGAGCGGTAATATTTTGGTATTGCCTTACCTCAATGTGATATTCAAATAACTTTTTCGGAACAGTTTTATTGTATTATCCTCAAGTATTTTACCTCTTATGCAGCGCTCTTGAATACCAAGGCCATCTTCACCCGAGCAGGACCGAATAACTCGATAACTGGCCTTGGTATTTATGAGCTCAGATTAAGAGGTAAAATACCTGAGGATAATACCATAAAATTGTTCCCACAATGTTACGCCAATACCAAATTTAGGTAAAACAATACCAAAATAGTACCTCTCAGGTATTCCTAGGTATCCAAAATAACAAGTTTTGGTATTCGAGAGATATTTTGCTTGCAATTCTTAGGTATTTTGTTTAGGTATTTTACCTCTTAATCTGAACTCTTTAATACCAAGGCTAGTTATCAAGATCAAAATTAGGTATTCATGAGCTGTTGTCTCCTGCTCGGGTAAAGATATTCTTTCCCGCTCGGGTGGTGTTGTAGGTAAGATCTCAAAACTTTGTGTGCTTCGAAAATTTTTAACACTTGACTTGTGAAATGACATGACCCAGCAAGGATATGTCGCATATGAAACATGAATTCGCTGGTTGCGCCTGTGAGCAAAAATGTAAAGTTAATGAGTTAACTCAGATTTCAAGTGATGAAAATGATAATGATGATGTGAAATACCATCTAATGTAGCTTAGCACTGGACTGTTTTAATTAAATTATTTTATCCATGTTGTACTGTGGTAAATGGTTTCATAATGTTTCTGTATTAAGGTCCAAAAACGTCTTCTGGGCTCTTGAGCAGATACACTTACGCGTTACCTAAAGCTACAGGGGCCTAGAGAGAATCTCCTTCCCAAAACAAGTTCGCAGAAACCACACCAAAAACGAGCTTAGTTAAAAGCCCCACTAGATGGAGAGAAGAGCCCACCCTTTATTCACGAAATGTTAACAACAGGACGTTGACAGTCTAAATCCTCTAAATCTAAATCCCTCCAATTGAGTGCTCTGTTGGTCCTTTTACTGAAATTGTTCTCTGTAAAATTAGACGTTGTGAACGTTTTCCTGAGTTGTGACGTTGTGTACAAAAAATAAATACAAGTTGCTCTCCCATGTAGGTAACAACATGGAGTGTGTACAAACAACCGCTAGAACATTCACAAGCAATTGGTAGCACGTGAGTCTGATCAGGCTCACATTCTTTTGCCTGTTGAGGTGGCGGATTCGTACGTGCCTTGACCTACCCCGCAGTGGGATGTTAGGCAAAGGAATGCGTGCTTGGTTTGAGTACTGCTATATCCAAGCCCTTCGCTCTAGTTTCAATTAACACATTCTCTTCATATCTTTTATTTCTAGCAAACATTACTGTCCACTCTTGGAGCCTCATTGTGATATGCGAACATTTCATTCTACAAAATAATGAGTGGAGTTGAGCGTAAAGTGCAATCGTATGGTTATGGTATTGAAGTTTAATGAAATAAATACATATGCCAAAGCTTACTTATGGGTTATATTTCATTGTCTGAAAGTTTAAAAAGGATCTAGGTGATTTTCTACTGCGTTTTTTCCGTAATGCAATTTGATGTGGAACACCATCAAAATATATAATTAAATTAATATATGAAAATAAAAGGAGCTTACCTCGACCTTCAGGAATTGAAGTTTTTGCATGTCAGGCTGTCATTTAAAATAAACGCCTTTGCATTGCTTCTGTGTACATTCCTCCTAGAGCCTCCGATAGCCGGAAACAACTTTTAGTTATTTGATCGGTTGATTTAAACTTCCATGGTTCAGGCTGGGAATAACTGTACGATGACAACTCTTAATATATGGCCTCTGTGACAACTTTTATACGGCAGTTTTAATCAATGGAGAAGTTTCACAATAGAATGATTATCGAATTCATAATCGTTAGATTGCACATGGAATGTGATTTAAGGTCCTCACGGTAGTGATCACATGTATATTTAAATTTCGGTTGCCACCGGGTTCAATCCGCCCTTACAATCTGAAATTGAAGAGCACGTTTCAAGCTTAACCAGTTCCAGGAACGTCATTTCGCAGGAAATCTCCTTATCCATGGTAGTACCGGCAATGCGCCTAGTATCACCGAAAAAATCCGACGCGTTTAAGGTGTTTCGTAAACGTGGAACACCTAGGTACTTCAACAACCGAACAAATCTCGAGAGCCTTATCAAGGCGAAGAAACGCGATTACTGGCGACAATTTGTGGATTTGTTATCGCGCGATACGTCGTTGAGTTTCTGTTGGAACACGGTGCAAAGATTGCGTAACAGAACTACGAACAACGAGAACGAAGAGTACTCAGACCAATGGATCCTCAAGTTCACGCCAGCACGGATGATTCCTCGTGAAACCGAGAATTAATTAGCTTAGAACAGCCAACCCTTTTCAATGGAAGAACTCTCTCTCGCACTCCTTTCGTATGGCAATACGGCTTCAGGAGCTGATAGGGTCAAGTTCAACTTGCTTAAGAACCGCCCAGACGTCACTAAGAGGTTGAACTAGTTTAATCAGTTTCTGGAACTCAACATTGTACCGGATCCTAAAAAGTGTGAGCTGTTTAGTGGAATACCTGTAACTAGAAATGAGAAGAAAAATTAGTATTTTCCATCCAATTCCAACTACCTTGACAGACCTACCTTGCGTATTTCGTCTACTATCTGCAGACTTCGATGACTGGAGACGGGGGAGAGTTATTGCCATTCAAAAACCTGGAAAACCCATCGCGATGTTATCTTGTACCGCATTGACAAATGGGTTGAGATAAACAACCTGCTTTCAGATACTCGATATGGTTTTCGTAGGGGTCAGGAAACTACCAACTGTATCGCGTTGCTTTCCACAGAGATTCAGTTAGCTTTTGTTAAGAAAGAGCAAATGGCTTGTGTTTTCTTGGATATCAAGGGGGCTTTTGATTCAGTATCTGTTGAAATTCTTTCATATAAACTCCACGCTTGTGGCTTTTCATCATTAATGAATAACTGTTTGCACAAGTTGCTGTCAGGGATACGTATGTGATTTTCTCATGAAAACTCTACAGCTTCTCTTACTTTACCTTGCCAATCACACAAAGGCCGGTGTGGCCTCTGCTTTACACAGAAGTTGTCTCCATTTTACCGGTCCATGGCTGTACCTAGCCAGCCTCGCTGTCTGCGGAGGGTCCACAGGTCACCTTCTACGTGATCAATCCATCTGGCTCGTTGTGCGCCTCTTCTTCTTGTAGCCATAGGTTCGTTTTCGAGAATCATTTTAACAGGGCTGTCGTCTGACATTATTACGACATACCCAACCCAGAATCACACCCTCCAATGTTAAACAACAAACACGACAATCCATCCCCAAAATTCGAGAGTGTCCCTGATATTCGGACGCAATACATCACTGAATCCGTAGTAGCTTTGACAAACTGTTTCAGTTATTTTTTTACGGAAATCCATAGCTACAGCTTCTCGATTCAGCTACATGGGTCTCCCCCATGGATCATGTTTAAGCCATATTTTGTATAATATTTATGTCAAAGACATTGAAGGTTGTCAATTTTACGTTGAGGTAACTTGCAGATGACGGTGAAGTGTCTGTCACGGTGCTCAATGAGGTCGATCTGCAAGGACCCTTATAGGATACCTTAGACAACTTGTCTACGTGGGCTCTAGAGCTACGTATCGAATTCTCTACGGAAAAAACTGCGTTGGTAGTTTTTCTAGGGAGCATAACCCAGCACAACCGAAGTTTCAAATTTGGGGTACACTGATAACTCATTCCATATCATTTAGAGGTCGATTCAAAGTAAATCTGGACGCACGGTTGATTACACCATCGCGTCCCTGGTGGTTGGAACAAACAACGTTTGACAGGCATTTGATGATGTTTTATTGACGAAGAAATGTTTTCTTGATTGATAGCACATCTCGTAATTACGGATCATGAAAATTGAGAAAAGGAAATTAATTGTGCACAAACATCTAGAGAATCCTTCTTGGTCTGCCTCAATCGCAGAAGTGTTAAAATTCCCAGAGTCAACGTCAACACATCAAAGTGAGTGTGAATAGAGCACAGCGCATCTTTCATAACAGTGGCACTAGGGACAAAGAGCTGAGGAGAAAGGTGTTGAGGTACGTGAAAAGCAATCCAGGTGTCTCCATACGTGATTTGGCAAAGAAATACGATTCCGACTTTTCCACCGTTCGTAACATCCTTTAAAGAGAAGGATATAAGTTTTTTTGTACCAGTAAACATCCGAATCGCTCCTGAAACAATTTAATGGCCAAAAAGGGTGCACGATTACTATACGAACGAGTGTTGACGAAATTTGATGACTGTATTTAAATGGATGACGAAACATATGCCCAAATGGATTATAAACCAATCCCCGGACCAAAATTTTACGTGGCAGCTGGTGGTGGGGATTTTTCTTCCCGGTATAAATTTGGTTTTGCTGATAAGTTTGCTCGGAAACCAATTATCTGTCAAGGAATCTGCAGTTGTGGCCTTAAAATAAAGGTTTTCATCATATCTCACACACGTCGAAGGTTAACATTAAAGAGTGTCTGAAAAAGAGGATTTTACCCTTATTTGGCAACACAAGACCAACGTTATGTTTTGGCCGGATCTAGCCAGCTGCCACTACTCTATGGAGGTACTAGAATGGTATGCTGCAAACAATTTTACTTTTGTCGCCAAAGAGATTAATCCTCCGAATTGCCCTGAGTTCAGACCGATCGAAAAATACTGGGCAATTGTCAAGCGAATGCACAACAAATGACTTTAAAGTGGAATAAGTTCCACCAGCAACTATGCAGATAATAATGGCATCGATCACAAGTAAAGTGCAACAGTTCGTTCGAAACGGTAAAATGTAATAATTAAATATCATTTGAAAGTGTATTTACTTTTTTTTGACGTTTTGATCAACCGTGTATGTAGTTTAATTCTTGATTTATGATCACTTGAGTGCATCCAAATTTATTTTAAATCGGGCTTTACTCTGATTAATCAGTGATTATAATGATTATGGTGATAACAGATGATAACTCATGATTTCTCTTGATTAATGTGATTACCTACGATTATATGATGACCTTGTGGAAATAAAAGTAATCACTGATTACTTTTCACTTCAAAACTTGTTGGAAACCCCTTGTTTTTGGCAACGTAGGGAAAAAGGCTATGTGCCATAACAGCTGCAATTTGTGGCATAAATGAATCTTTCACAATTTATATTTTGTTCATCTTGTACATTTCGGTGTTGCTCATATTTGTTTCAAAGCAACGCTTTAGCATGCCTAGTCGTACATTACAAACCTCGTGATTTCGTAAGCAAAAATCTACGGAAACAATCATCCTATAATTTTTGTTTTGTTGTA
>JASCZW010002850.1:0-16519 GCA_034211315.2 Aedes japonicus | reverse complement strand
AGAGCGGGCCCTGTAGACCAAAAAGCTGGACCAGAATATCACGCAAGTTTTCGATTGTTAAAAAAGTACTGCCGTTCGAGATGTGGTCAAAAAACTGGAAACTTCTAAGAGCAACGTCGACCGAGCAAAGACACGAAATTGAACTTAGGACATTCAAGAAGCTGGAGAAGCTAGAACGAAGTGAAAAAGCAGCAGCATCCGCCAAACCAAGGGCCCGTAAATCTATATCTGTCTGTCTGTCTGTCTGAACCTTATAGACTCGAAAACTACCGAACCGATCGGCGTGAAGTTTTGCATGAGATGTTTTTGTGATCAGGGAAGGTTCTTATGATAGTTCGAGATCCCTCCCTTCTCTTGAAGGGGGCTCTCATACAAATGAAACAAAAATTTCTGCATAACTCGAAAACTATTCAAGCAAATGAAATCAAATATAGTATATGAGAGTTTTTCAAAGCAGTAAATGTTTCTTTGGTGATTTGCGCAGCCTCTCCCTCCAATCTCCTGGATACCAAGGCATAAGCAAGAAAGTCTGCCTGCTTGAATAGCTCAACAATAAACTGACGAAACTAATAAAGCAAATGGAACCTAATTTTGCGTGTGGTGATTTTGGAGGCAAGAAATGTTTCTACAGTGGCTCAAGACCCCGCCACTCTTGGGTAGGTGGGGGAGGAGGTTTTCATACAAATGAAACACAAATTTAATCCAAACAAGAGAAATGAGAATTATCCCTACTATTATAAAAAAAATTATGCAGGGGTTCATGGGGCCAGAAAAACTTCTTATGATGGTTTGAGACTCCTTCCCTGTCTGAGGGAAGAGGGGGGGGCAAACATATGGATCTCAAATTTCTGCCTAACTCGAGAACTCATCAAGTTCAGTAGTTTGAGACCCCTCCTTTCTCTAGAAGGAATGGCTCTCATACAAATGAAACAGAGATTGCTGCATAACTCAAGAACCAGTCAAGCAAATGGAACAAAATGTGAGGTTTATAGAGACAATTTTTTAACGGTGGTTCGGGACCCTTCCTCTGTCAATGGGGCCTTCATACAAATGAAACACAAATTTCAACCAAACATGAAAATAATCCCTACTGTCTAGAAGGGAGGACTCCCATGCAAATGAAACACAAATTTCTGCATAACTTGAGAACCAAACAAGCAAATAGAACTAAATTTGGCATGTATGGCTTTTTGGAGACAATAAATGTTTCTACGATAGTTTGAGAAGCCTCCCTTATCAGGAAAGGATTGCTCTTATACAAATAAAACAGATTGTTCTTTTATAACTCAAGAACTAATCAAGCAAATGTAACCAAATTTGGCACGTGGAAGTTTTTGAAGGCGAAAAATGTTTCTATGGTGGTTTGAGATCCCGTCTCCCTCTAAAAAAAAGGGCTTTCGTACAAATTAAACACAAATTTAAACCAAACAGGAGAATAATCCTTTCTGTTATGATAATTTATATGCAGACGTTTTTGTAGCCGGAAAAGGTTCTTCTGATGGTTCAAGACTCCTCCCTCGTCTGAAACGGATGGCTCCCATACAAATGGAAAAAAAAATTCTGCCAAACTCGAGAACTGATCAAGCAATTGGAACCAACTTTGGTACCGATGGTTTTTTTATGGTGGTTCGAGACCCCTCCACTATCTGAAAACGAGCCTCCCATACAAAATAAACACTAGTTGCGCCCTTTGTTGAGAAAAATTCGGTAAAAAAGCAATGGTTTGGCAAGGAATATTGAGTGTGCAATGGCATCAGTGCATTACGCGAAGGATGCGGTAGCATAGTACAAAGCCAACGGAATCGAACTCGTTTCCAAGGGGATGAATCCTCTTACCTTTTCCCAGGCAAGACCAATTGAATCGTTTTGGGCTCTGACAAAGGCATATGATGTACTACACCCCATTGAAGCACGGATACTAAGTCCGACAGCAATTTGCTCTCCTCTCTATTAGACTTGATCAAGCTTTAATAATCACTAATAATCCTAATCATGCCATTGCACAGTAGTCCAGTAAGCTACTTTAGGCGGACATGAGGTTTTCAATTGAAATTTGTGGTATTAGAGCTAAAGGGTGATACGGTCAAAATTTGGTCAAGGAAAAACGCGTGTAAATCGGTGAAATCGTTTATTTAAAAAAACAAATTAAATTTCTTTTTCAAGTTCAATTAGTATAAAATTCAGGAAAAATATTCAGTTAGGCTTCCGCTTTTCCAAATCCGAATTGCCGGGCCTTACGCTTGACCCCTGCCATCAGATTTTGTACAGCCACCTTGTCCACCTTCTTCGCCGCAGAAAGCCAGTTTGCCTTGAACTGCTGCTCGTCCTTAGCAGTTTTTTGGTCTTCTTTAGGTTCCGCTTGACAATAGCCCAGTATTTCTCAATTGGGCGGAGCTCTGGCGTGTTGGGAGGTTCTTGTCCTTGGGAACCACCTGCACGTTGTTGGCGGCGTACCACTCCATGGCCTTTTACCGTAATGGCAAGATGCCAAATCCGGCCAAAACAGTACGGAACAACCGTGTTTCTTCAGGAAAGGCAGCAGACGTTTATTCAAACACTCTTTCACGTAAATTTCTTGGTTGACAGTCCCGGAAGCTATGAAAATGCTGCTTTTCAAGCCACAGGTACAGATGGCTTGCCAAACCAGATATTTCTTTGCGAACTTTGACAGTTTCGTGTGCTTGAAAATATCTGCTACCTTTCCCTTCCTTTTGCCGTATAAAACTCCTGTCCCGGAAGCTGCTTGTAGTCGGCTTTGACGTAGGTTTCGTCGTCCATTACCACGCAGTCAAACTTCGTCAGCATCGTCGTGTACAGCCTCCGGGATCGCGCTTTGGCCGTCGTATTTTGTTTATCATCGCGATTTGGAGTCACTACGTTCTTGTAAGTCGATAGTCCGGCTCGTTTTTTGGCTCGATGCACGGTTGTAGACGATACACCCAGCTTATTTGCGGCATCTCGGAGAGATAGGTTAGGGTTTCGCTTGAAACTACCGGCAACTCTCTTTGTCGTCTCAGCGGCTTCCGGTTTTCGATTTCCCCCCGATCCAGACTTCCTGGCTGTCGACAAACGTTCCCCAAACACTTTAATTACATTTGTAACGGTTGATTTGGCAAGTTTTAGTGATTTTGCCAACTTTGCGTACGAGTAGCTCGGATTTTCGCGATGAGCGAGCAAAATTTTGATACGCTGCTCTTCTTGCTTGGACGGCATTTTGACAACTGAAGAGTGAATTCCAAAATCAAAATAGGAGCAACATTCTACACACACACACCTTCAAAATGAGGAATGTTCAGGTTTTTTAAATGCAAAATTGAAAGAAATACGTCAAGTTGATATTGACCAAATTTTGACCGTATCGCCCTTTATGTTTTGAAGGGCATGAAGTTTTCAAGTGGCTTCTTCTCACCTCCGATCCCGTTACGTGAAGAAGCTCGAAACTTATTAAAAATAAACTAATATCCTATTAATCGTTTTTCTACGAAAACACGTGTTGATTGTCATATTCTGAACAGAGATAGCCATGATTTCTGTGTGTTTTAAATCTTTTTGAGCTAATGATGTATGTTTTTATTGAAAACTGTATGTTACAGAAAGTAGCTTTAAAAAAGATAGAAAAATATCATCTCTCCCAAATTCTCCTTGAACGTACTCTAAGGTGTGTAATCAAGTCATGGTATGCCATATTTTTTCCAGGTGCTCCATTTCATGTTGTAAGGCCTATAGTATGGCGTAAATTTAACTGAAAATTTACCATAAAATGAAAACAATAAGAAATACAACTATGGTGTTCTCAGCAAAATTGTAGCAAATGTCTAAACAAACAACTTTGTAGAACATAGCAAGCTGTTAAAAGTTGAAAAAGAATGACTTTTAGTCGAAAAACGATTATTTACTAAAATTTGGAATTATTGCAGTAGGCTTTGAAGCTAGACAAAAAATATGTAGGGTGCCCTGAACATATCATCTCACGATATTGGCTCATAAAAAAGTTAGAGTATACGCCGCTTTTGCGTTTAATGCAAGAAAAAAATAATTTCATACAAATTGTAGTACAGTAAGTTTGCAGCAAGTTCTCAGAAGTAACCAAAGCTCTAATACCACAAATTTCCATTTAAAACCTCATGTCCGCCTAAAGTAGCTTACTGGACCACTGTGCATTGTACGAAGGGCCAAAAACGTGTTGGGTGGATCGAATGGGTAACATCATTCATACGTTTCCACAGGGATATAAAGAGCCTCCTTCCATCAACAAGATTGAACAATTGGTCAAAAAAGCAAGCTATCTAACATGAGGATGCCCCAATGGGCGGGAGAAGAGCCCCCCCTCCCCCCGCCCATTATTCACAAACTGTTGGAAATGGGGAGTTGGCATTCCCACTATCCGCATCCAGAGTGCTTCAGTCGGGTGCCCTAATGTTCCCATTCCCATGAAATATGTATGTATATAATAGCGTATATATTTATGTGAATGAATAATACGTATCTATTATTTATGTTCTTCATTCGATTGATCCTGAAATTGCAAGAAAATATTGTAAAGTGTTCAAGCAAAGAGTTCTTTGGTTCGTGCTAAGCACGTTTTCGTTCGTTTTCAACGATAGTAGCATTTCACCAAAATCTTGATTTGAAGTATCCTCAAAAAAGTTTGTTAAATATATTGAAATTTTACAAAACTAACATTTTAATTTACTGTGGCCATGGTCACTATTTGCTGCCTGAAGCTGATTTTGCCTGATGCCTAATAGTTATTGCTCCTGAGTTAGGAAAGGTAGGATTTAATTGAAAGGTAGTTAAAGACAAATGGACATAATAAAATAATAAGTAATGATTGAATCATTTATGAAGTTAAATCAATAAAAACAATATCATAATATATAATGATATTGTGAGTTATGATGAGGTAATGATGAAGATTGAACTGAAATATCAGACACTAAGGCTCTGACTAGGGGATATTTACGCAAACATGTAAAGTCAGCGGATTCCATAAAAACTTTAGAGAGACTGGAAAAAAGTATCAAATATCATTGGCAAACAGTCTGCGCTGAAGCTTATCAGCAGTGTAAGATAAAAAACCACTCTTTGCCGTACGATTAAATAGCTCTTGGAAATGTCACGTTGAACTGTAGCAAAATATTGTAGAGAACATAAAAGTGCAATAAAAACATGAATCCTAGAGGGTTTGAGCTGTTTAGTGGAATACCTGTAACTAGAAATGAGAAGAAAAATTAGTATTTTTCATTTATTTTCAACTACCTTTGCTTATCTTGACAGATATGCGTATTTCGTCTACAATGTGCAAACTTCTTCAGTGTCTCCTACTAATTATTCAATTCGAGTTATTAGTACGACACACTGAACAAGTCTGCACATTTTAGACGAAATACGCGTATCTGTCTTTTTCCAATTTAGGTTAATGTCATCCACATCCATACCTTCAAACGAAGATTTCTTTGACACTTTTGAGGTGATAGAACGTTGCCATCGCCACAAATCTCCGTACTTTATTTATGCCGCCAGCTGACGAGTGACTGTTGACAAAAAATAGGAAAAAAAACATTGAAGGTGATTTGTAGATCATAACAATCGCCTTCCATAGCGCTCACCTTTGCAAGCGAGTCCGCTCTCTCATTGCCAAGAACTGAAGAATGAGATGGGATCCAAACAAAGGTGATGATAGAGAAAGCGATGATAAAGCACTTACATTTTGTTCTACAGTGGAATTGTCGAAGTTTGATTCCTAAATTGGAATCTTTTAAATTTTTAGCTCACACTACCGGTTGTGATGCATTCGCTCTTTGTGAAACATGGCTCTCTTCCGAAATCAATCTTCCGATTCATGATTTCAATATTATTCGTCTTGATCGTGAGGATTCACGTGGAGGGAAGTACTTTTGGGGATCAAAAGTGCTACTCCTTCTATAGAGTGAATTTTCCTCATATTCCAGGTATTGAAGTTGTCGCATGTCAGGCTGTTATTAAAAATAAAAGCCTTTGCATTGCTTCCGTTTATATTCCTCCAAGAGCCTCCATCAACCGAAAACAACTCTAGATGTTTGTTCGGTTCTTCCTGCTCCGCGGTTAGTCATGGGAGATTTTAACTCTCACGGTACAGGCTGGGAGAACTGTACGATGACAACCGGTCTTCCCTGATATATGACCTCTGTGACAACTTCAATATGACAGTTCTTAACAATGGAGAAGTAACACGTTTGGCTGGTACATCCTCAGTTGGCAGTAGATTAGACCTCACACTTTGTTCGAATTCATTATCGTTGGATTGCACATGGAATGTGATTCAAGATCCCCACGGTAGTGATCACTTGCCCATAAAAATTTCGGTTGCCACCGGGTTCAATCCGTCGAAATCTGTTAACGTCACGTATGATCTTACCCGTCACATCGATTGGACAAAGTTTAGGACAGCAGTAGATGAAGCCGTAACGACGGTAGAAAGGCTTTCACCACTGGAAGAGTATAACTTCCTCTCCAACCTGATCTTAGACAGCGCGCTTCAAGCTCAAACTCGACCAGTTCCAGGGACGTCATCTCGCAGGAAACCTCCTTCTCCATGGTGGGATCAGCAATGCACCGAGGTTTACCGTAAAAAGTCCGACGCGTTTAAAGTTTTCCGTAGACGTGGAACACCTGAGCACTTCGAAGTATACACGGCTCTCGAACGCGAACTTAAGAGCCTCATCAAGGCCAAGAAACGCGGTTACTGGCGAACATTCGTGAACGGGCTGTCGCGCGAAACGTCGATGAGTACTCTTTGGAACACGGCGCGAAGGTTGCGTAACCGAACTACGAACAACGAGAGCGAAGAGTACTCGGACCAATGGATCCTCAAATTTGCGCGAAAAGTTTGTCCAGATTCTGTGCCGGCACGGATGATTCCTCGCGAAACACGTATTCGATAGATGAGATTAGCCAACCCTTTTCAATGGTAGAGTTCTCTCTCGCACTCCTTTCGTGTGGCAATACGGCTCCAGGCGCTGATAGGATCAAGTTCAACTTGCTCAAGAACCTCCCAGACGTCGCGAAGAGGCGCATGTTGAACTTGTTTAATCAGTTTCTAGAACTCAACATTGTACCGGATGATTGGAGACGGGTGAGAGTTATTGCTATTCAAAACCTGGTAAGCCCGCGTCCGACCACAACTCCTATCGACCCATCGCGATGTTATCTTGTATTCGAAAGTTGTTGGAGAAAATGATCCTTTCCGTCTGGACAAATGGGTTGAGACGAACAACCTGCTTTCAGATACTCAATATGGTTTCCGTAGGGGTAAGGGAACGAACGACTGTCTCGCGTTGCTTTCCACAGATATTCAGTTAGCTTTGCTAAAAAAGAGCAAATGGCTTCTGTATTCTTGGACATAAAGGGGCTTTTGATTCAGTATCTGTTGAAGTTCTTTCAGATAAACTCCACGCTTGTGGCTTTTCACCATTAATGAATAATTTTTTGTACAATTTGCTGTCAGAGAAACATATGAGCTTTTCTCATGGAACCTCTACAGCTTCACGATTTAGCTACATGGGTCTCCCCAGGGATCATGTTTAAGCCCCCTTTTGTATAATTTTTATGTCAAAGATATTGACGGTTGTCTAGGTGACAACTGTACGTTGAGACAACTTGCAGATGACGGCGTAGTGTCTCGTCACGGGACCCAATGGGGTCGATCTGCAAGGACCCTTACAGGATACCTTGGACAATTTGTCTACTTGGGCTCTAGAGCTAGGTATCGAATTCTCTACGGAGAAAACTGAGTTGGTAGTTTTTTCTAGGAAGCATAACCCAGCACAACCGAAGCTTCAAATTTGGGGTAAGCCGATAGCTCATTCTATGTCATTTAAATATCTTGGGGTCTGGTTCGATTCAAAGTGCACCTGGAGATCCCATATTGAGTATGTGAAGCGAAAGTGCCAGCCAAGGATCAACTTTCTCTGCACAATTACCGGAACCTGGTGGGAGCTCATCCACAAGATCTTCTAACGTTGTACCGGACAACGATTTTGTCGATTATGGAATACGGTAGTTTTTGTTTTCAGTCAGCGGCTCGGTCGCACTTCATTAAACTGGAACGTATTCAGTATCGGTGTCTTCGTATCGCGTTAGGTTGCATGCACTCGACTCACACCATGAGTCTTGAAGTGCTGGCTGGCATGTTGCCACTCTCGGATCGGTTTACAGAATTATCTCTCCGGCTCCTCACCAGGTGTGAGTTATGAACCCCAGGTGATCGAAAATTTTGAGAAGCTCCTTGAGTTGAACCTCAAACCCGCTTCATGACCTTGTACCATTTGTACATAACACAGGATGTCAGCCCTTCGCCGAACATTTCCAATCGTGTTTGCTTCTCCGATTTCGACAATTCGGTTCATTTTGATTTATCCATGAAGCAGGAGCTTCATGGAATCCCAGAGCATCATCGTCCTATGATTGCTCCGGTGATATTTGCTGCAAAGTTTGGCTAGTTGATTCCACTAAATCGTTCTTCACTGACGGATCTTTGATAGAGGAGTCAGCAGGCTATGGTATATTTAATGAAATTTATAGCGCGCAACCGTAAACTTCCAAGCCCACTTGTTCCGTGTCATGTTCGCTGGTTTAGCGGGATGGATGTGAGGTCGAGAACTTCATTCGTGTCATGTCTCGCCTCATGTCCAATCATTATTCTTTTGAACGCTCATTTATACCGGGTTGGGCTGAGGGACGCCAATCTCTGTGAGTGTGGACAAGGCTATCAAGACGCAGATCACGTTATTTGGTCTTGTGCTGAGCATCGTGGTTTCAGATCGAGGCTTTATGATTCCCTTCGAACTAGAGGTAGAAGCAAACCAATGTGCCAATTCGAGATATTTTGGCTGTACGTGATTTGGAGTACGATGAAACTCATTTATGTGTTTTTGACTAACATTAGCATTAGATTGTAGTTAGTTTAACATGTATGTTTAGTATAAGTTTTTTTTTTCTGTGTTCGTGTGTTTTTTTTTCTCTTTCAAAAAATGTTCGATTAAAAGAAAACCAAAAGTTGTGTAGTTATAAGTGTTTCAATAATTTAGAATTTAAATTTAATGTGTTATGTAAACCATACTTTAAATTCCCACCCTCTTTCCCATCCGTAATTTGTAATTCCTATTAACCTCGAGACGGCCGCGAGTAATCGGCTCTATCCTCCTAACTTTAGTTTTAAGATAAATGATGTATAAAAGTATGAAAATTTGGCTCTGTAAAGTTTATTCGATTGAGCCTGTACAAATAAATGATTATTAAAAAAAAAAAAAGCACTTACAAGCTTCTGTATTTTCATTACCGGCCTCAAGGGCCGCATAGCCTCTATCGAACTGAAACTATTAAAATGTAATACTGATCCGGTATTGATGAGGCAACAATTTCTAGCGTAAAGTGTATTGCCGCTAATTCAACGCCAAATACGGAACAAGGAGCTTGAAGCTTACGATTGGCGCTATGAATTTCATCAAATATACAAAAGCCTGCTGACTCCTCTCTCAATGATCCGTCAGTGAAGATCGATTTTGTGGAATTAACTTGGCAAAACATTGCCGCAAATATCACCGGAGCTATCATAGGAAGATGATGCTTTGGGATTCCATGAAAATCCTGCTTCATAGATAAATCAAAATGAACCGAACCGCTGAAGTCGGAGAAGCAAACACGAGTGGGAATATTCGGTGAAGGGCTGACATCCTGTGTTAAAGGGTGTCCACAGTGAAATTGCATCACTTTAAACTCTTCCTCAAAAACAAGTCTCTCAACCGATTGTCACGAAGTATTTAGGGAATAAATACAATGTATAATCTTGGCTTAGGTATTTTTATTTCACTGTATTTTCTTTACCAAGTTCAGGACCCTGAACTTTATTCTTAATACCACTTATAAGATTTTGTACAACGCTTGAACCGACATTTTTTCGCTTTCAACCATGATTTCAACATTTCCTGTTCTGTAGTGCACAACTATAGGGTGCTTACGAAGTTCGTGCTTCATACACACTTAGAAATTCTGAATTTTACTCGAGACGTAATTCATGTTTGTAAAAAGTCGGGGAACGTAAACAAACATTTCGTGTAAAGAGTATGTCTCCTGAAACTGATACATACGCAGTTTGACAAAAGATGTGTTTGATTGAATTTATTTTCTCATCTCTTTCTACTCATTCTTATGTGCTAAAGGACGCTTGCACGTGTCCGTCTCAGTGGACAGATATTTACATGACATTTTGGTAGTGTGTAGCCTTACGAAGTTCGTGCTTATATTTAGCCCAATATTTTTCAATTGGCCGCAACTCTGGAGAGTAAGATCCTTCGGCACGAAATTGACACCATTCGTCTTGTACCACTCCAGAACATTCTTGGAATAGTGACAAGAGGCTAGGTCCGGCCAAAAAATTGTAGGAAAGTTGTGTGTTTTGAGAAACGGAAGCAGTCATTTTTCAGGCATTCGTTACATGGGTTCTTGACCATTTACAGTTGAAGTTGTAACGAAAGGCTTGGTCCGTTGTAGCAAGTGTGTTACTTCTATTAGAACATTAAGTCAAATTTAACAGAAGTATTCTGTAATTTATTAAAATAATTGTATATAGTAGTTTATATTATTATTATTGTTAGATATTTTATGTCTTCATCAACGGACCATTGTCTACGTATCAATGTTCACCAGTTTGAATGTTAGTCAATCTATCAATCTATATAAATTAAAATGAGTTGGGGTTTCCTTTGTCACGATTTAACTCCCGAGCGAAAGGAGCGATCAGCGTGAAATTTTGTATGCAGGGATTTTTGGGGGCGGAAAAGGTTCTTATGATGGTTTGAGACCCCTCCCTTCACTGAAAAGGGGGGCTCCCATACAAATGAAACACAAATTTCTACACAACTCGAGAACTAATCAAGCAAAAGAAACCAAATTTAGCATGTGTGAGTTTTTGAAGGCAAATAAGGTTTTTATGGTAGCTTGAGAACCCTCCCCGTCATAAAAGAGGGGGCTCCCATACAAATAAAACACAATATTCTGCATAACTCGGGAACTAATCAAGCAAACGGAACGAAATTTAGCATGTGGTGGTTTTTTAAGACAAAAAATGTTTCTATGTTGGTTTGAGACCCCTTCCCATCCTAAAGGGGGGGAGGGGCTCCGATACAAATGAAATACACTATTCTGCATGACTCGAGAACTAATCAAGCAAATGGAACCAAATTTAGTATGTGGTGGTTTTTGAAGACAAAAAAATTGTTCTATGTTGATTTGAGACCCCTCCCCTTTCTGAAAGGGGGGGAACCTATTCAAATGAAACGCAAATCCTTGCATAACTCGAGAACTAATAAGAGAAATGGAACCAAATTTCGCATGTGGTAAGTTTTTGAAGGAGGGAAATGTTTCTATGGTGATTTGAGACTCTTCCGTCATATGAGGAAGGAAGGGAGGGGAGGGTGCTCTCAAACAAATGGGGACCAAAATGCTCTGCATAACTCGAGAACTAATCAAGCAAATGGAACCAAATTTGGTATGGACGAGTTTTTGAAGGCATGAAATGTTTTTATGGTAATTTGAAGACCCTCTCCTCACTCTGAAAAGGGGGCTACCATACATACGAAACACAAATTTAAACCAAACATGAGAACTATCCCTACCGCTATGCAAATTTGTATGCAGGAGTTTTTGGGTCCGGGAAAGGATCTTATTATAGTTCGACACCCCTCCCGCCTTTAGAAAGTGCAAATGAAAAACTATTTTCTGCATAACTCAAAAACTAATCAAACAAATGGAACCAAATATGGCATGTGGAGGTTTTGAAGGCAAGAAATGTTTCTACGGTGGTTTGAGACCCCCTCCTCTTTGAAAGAAGGGGCTCTCATACAAATGAACCACGAATTTGAGCCAAACATGAGAATTAGCCCAACAGGTATGACTATTTTTATGCAGGGATTTTTGGAGTCGAGAAAGGTTCTTATGATGGTTCGAGACCCCTCCCGCATCTGAAAGGGGTGCTCCACACCAATGAAACACGAATTCCTGCATAACTCGAGAACTAATCAAACAATTGGAACCAAATTTTGGATGTGGGGGTTTTCGGAACCAAGAAATGTTTCTATGGAGGTTTGAGATTCCTCCCCTCTCTGGAAGGGGTGGGCTCTCATGAAAATTAGACACAAATGTCAACCAAACATGAGAATCATACCTACTATTATGAAAACTTATATGTAGGGGTTGTTGAGGCCAGAGAAGGTTCTTATGATGGTTCGAAGCTCCTTCCCCGCCTGGAAGGGGAGGACTTCCATACAAATGAAACACAAATTTCTGCAAAGCTCGAGTTCTTGGAATTGGAGTTCTTCAAATGGAACCAACTTTGGCATGTGGGGGTTTTTGGGCAGGATTTTTTCTTAGGTGGTTCAAGACGCCGTCCCTCTGGAGAGGGTGAAGGAGGGCTCTAAAACCAATGAAATAGACATTTGAACCAAACATGAGTATTATCCATGCAACTAAAAAACAAAATGTGTATTTCTCGGGTAAGAAGTATATTCTGATAGAAGTTTGAACCCCTTTTAGTCAAGAATTGCAAGAGAAAATTACGTACAAACTGATAGGATACGGCTTCGTTTGTCTTTGAAATGCTTCTACGCAGAAAGCAAAACCGGTAGAAACTACCGGTCCAAGGGTTAAATTAATAACACAAACCTTTTTTTGCATAAATAACACACACAAACAAACAAAAATATTTTAACCAGATTCATTCAGAACAAAAACCATAAACGCGCCAATTCTATTAATTTTTCATTCATTTAGTCGCATGCGTTGCAAGGCTCGCACCGGGTTCAGCTAGTTTAAAAAAAAAAAACAAACAATACCATACCCATTTTCAGCTTGCATGCATCGTCAAATATCTTGCATCAAAGTTGTTCATCCAGCCCGTTGGTTCATTGGTCATATCCTGAACTTTTACGACCACTGATCTCACCACGGGGAAGGACTTATATAAATTCAGTTAAGAATGGGAAAGAGACAGCTATCTGAACGTTGGCTAAGGAAGAAGGTGGTATCCACCATCGGTTCCGAATATGACTTTTAATGATCGGGTTCAAAAAGTCGTCGAACTTCCTCAAGTAGTTCAATAACCTCAGATTACCGCTGACTACTAACCGAAGCCTATCTGAGGGTTTACGGGACTACATCGGAACAGATGGCCCTGGACCGTAGAGTCAAACGGTAGTGGAATGTATTTAGTTAGTTAGAGTCGCGAGTTTGAGTTGTGGTGATACGTCGAACAATTTGAAAGTTTTTAGTGTTTAATACATTACATTAATTTACCTTTCCCAGGCTAGGAAATAAATAGTAGGTTTGTGCGGTGATAAGTCGTGTGCGTGCAAGTTTGTCAAAAAGAGAAGGTAATCTGTTAAATGTGTGGAAAATGTAGTGTGTCTCAAAATACGAACAGCCGTTCGACGGCTTCTTAAACAGGTTTTCCGGAACGGGATTCGAACCGACCAGTCCAACGACCCCACGCAGCCGCCCACACCATCCAGCCCAATCGACCACCAATCAACCGTTCCTCTCCACCGAGCAGAAATTTCGGGCGCGCGGAAATACTCTCCGAATACCGAAGGGTTCGCAACGCCATCAAAGCGAACCATGAAGCGATACGAGACCATCTTACAACATCTCGGTAACCATTTTCGCCATTGTTGTTCATCCGTCGACTACTTGATTCCGTCGTTTATGGAGGAATGTAAATAGCAGAATCTAACACCACCTCTTCGATAACCGCAACCGATTCCGTGCAGAGCCCGCGATACTTCGCCAGCGGTAACTAAGAGTCGGCGAAAGCTCTGCCATAACTCTAATTAAAGGAAAGGTCGGTAAGGTGAAGCAACAAACAGCGAAGTAACCCATGCGCATGTGAACAGCAATATTTTGAACACACACACTATAAAAATAGGCGAGGTAGAAATCAGAAAATCCGCACACTTTGGGAGGCAGTATACAAAACAGGGAAAGGCAATAAAATGATAAGCCTAGGGTTTAATTAAACAAATCAAATAAAATGTTGTTTATTCGTTTCCACCACCAATATTGAATGTTGTTTGTATAGCCAGTATGCCTTACGTGATGTCTAGATGCTAAGATTTTCTTGTCGTTCGATCAGTTCGGTTTTCATGTTGGTTGTAGCTTTTTTGGTATTTTTACTCCAAGTGTGTACTGCAGGAATCTCGGTCTCTCACTCTCGTTGCGAAGCGAGAAGGAAAATTTTGTTTCAGTGAGGTTCACGCCTGTGATGAAATAGGCACTCATACTCGGAAGTTTTGTTAACTAATCGAACGACGATCATTAACCGTTATACTCTTAGCATATGGTGGAGCCATCTTGACGTTGATAGCGGAGGTACTTGGGTTGACCGTTCAGTGAAGCTATATTTTCCCAAAACTGAATTTATATGAGAAACGTGCCCTGAGGTTGGGATTTCTTGCCGGGCATAACAACAGACGAGTGGCCCTCCTCGGAGGTGGGGCTTAAGTCACTCTTTTTACAATTCAGAGGACGGATAACCCCGCAGCCACACTCTGTGTGCTACACCGTTTACCACACAAACAAATCCCCTGCCAAATCATGAATTTCTTGGCCAACTTTGACACTTGCTGTTTCCTGTTTGCCGTGATTCATCGTCCATGATGCAGCAGTGTGGTTTCGTCAAAATTTGTGCTTTACGCGCACGTGTTTTAGCTGTCCTATTCTGTTTTTCATTACGGTTTGGAGCTTTCTGAACTTTGAATGAACGGAGCCCGGCTCGTTTCTTGGCTTTCTGCGCGAATCTTTTGGTAAAGTGCAGCTTTTTGGCGACATGCAGTACGGAACACTTTTTCTACCACTCACCTTCTTCCGATCGACAGTTAAACGTTCCCAAAAAGGTTTTTATGATACAAGACACTGTAGACTGGTGAATTTTTCAACATCTTTCCGATGGCTCGGTGCAGAGAGAAGTGGGTTGTCGAGAGATTGCGTGTGCAGAATGTTTGTCGCGCACTTAATGTTCCTTCGACTCCCATTTTCGAAACTGCGACACATTTCACATACGCGCTGAGGGTAATTTTACTCAGAAATTTCGTTGAATTCAACCAAAAGGGTGAAATGTTACAGCTTAATAGAAAGTGATGCGAATTTAACTCTGGACACCCTTTAACTTGAGCGGCATTTTGAATAGAAGTATTTTTTGAAATTGAGCGGAGGGCATTGTGAGGTCGTTTTTCTCAATATTTCTCAATTGGGCGGAATTGAGGGCAGTTGGGTGGATTACAGTCCTTTTCGATAGTAGTGCTTCTCAGCTGTAGTGGCAGCTAGCCAAATCAGGCCAAATCTTTACAGGTCCATTGTGAGCATTGATGTACGGAAGAATCAAACACTTCTGCATGTATTTATGAATCCATAGTCTTGTTTATCACAAAAACTTGGGGTTTTTGGCTTGTGAATTCATTGGAAAAATGAATTTCAACTTGCATGGCCCAAAATCTTTCCATCGGATCTTTCCATCGAATCTCTGGTGAATATGGGGGGTTGGTGGTTTTTTGGAACAAAACAATTGTCTCTGTACCAATCCAACGTCGATCGCGCGTAATAACATGATGCCAGGTCCGGCCAAAATAATGTCTCACCTCCGTGGAACCGACAGAAACCGCAACAGACGCTTCTGAAGGCACTCGGTGCGGTAAAGTTTCGCTGTTGATGGTACCCGTTGTGATGTACGGTTTTACTCAGTTTACCGCATTGGCATATGGTCTGCCAGAGCAAGTATTTTTTGGCGAATTTGTCCACTTTCTTCTTCCTTATGTCTTCCGGAACATCAAACCGTGATTTGGCAACGTAGAACTCCAGCCCCGGTATCTGCTTTGCGTCTGCCTTGATGTAGGTTTCGTCATCCATAACCACACACATCGGTTTCGTTAACCACTTTCGATACAGCTTCCTTGCGCGGGATTTGGCCGCCGTGTTCTGATGACCACGCCGGTTCGGTGCCTTGAGGACCTTGAATACTCAAAGCCCAGCTCGTTTCATGGTTTGCTGAACGAACCAGGCGGAACACTTTGCCTTCAGAGCCGCGTCGTGGAATCGAAAGGTTCGGATTACACTTGAAATAATCCAACACCTTCGAGCCTTTACAGGGTCAGCTGTCTTCGATTTTCTTCCACTTCCAGCCCGCCGCTCGGCCGTCTGGGACTCCTAAACGATTTTACCACCCGAGACACAGTTGTATGGGTGATTCCCAGTTGTCTTCCAATCCATCTCATGGTCGCAGTCGGATTTTCCATGACAGCGCGCAAAATTCTCCGGCGATTTTCTTCTTGTTTCGATGACATCTCAATAACCACTGAACCGATTGTTATGAATGTTTGCACATGTAAACAATTCACTCCAAACTAGTTATACCCAGATTTTCATCATTTTGCCCACGGACAAAAGAGTTACACACGGACAAAAATGGTGCATTTTTTTCCAGTACAAACCTTTC
>JASCZW010002849.1:0-26952 GCA_034211315.2 Aedes japonicus | reverse complement strand
GTCTTTTTATCGGATGCAAGATTTTTTGGTATTAAATAGGTGACATTCCCACCGATTCCCGAACACAATTGCATTGCTGAACTGAACAGGATAAGCACTTCAAATTGTATCAAATACTAAATACTTTATCGTTAGGCAAAGCAAAATTTTATGTTTTGCCAAAATGGGGATTTTTAAGTATTGTACGGAATTAAAAAACAGGTTTCGGTTATCTGAAGAACTTGTGACTCTTGAGCAAATATAATACCAGGTAGAGAAATAAAACATGCTATTTGGCTCCGTTGAATTGCTCTTTTGAACATTTGAGCCTTTGCATATTGAGAACAAAAAACCTACACATGGTACCTCAAATCCCATGATAAACATTCGCTTCAGTGTAAAAGATAAGATCTCAACATAAGGGGATATATTCAAGTTTTCTATCGAAGTTATCAGCAACTGTTGCTATGTTTGTCCAGATCATAGTATACTCTTTTTTGTTCGACTAAACTGAACCTTGTTTTTTAATCTTGGTTTATTTAAAATTTTACATTAATTTACATCCAAAATTCGTTTAAACGCAAGGTCATTTTTGGGTTTATTTCCAATACAAAAGATCGAAACAAAAAGTCAAAAACAGTTTACTAAAACCTATCAGTAGTTACGTTTTTGAGAACACAATTTGAACGGAAGCTCATAGTGATCTCTGAAGAAATCCAAAAAAGGTGATTTAAGAGGGGAAATTCGTTTAAACGCACACTAACGTAAAGCCGCATTGAGCGTACCTATGCTACTGTTATCTTGCGAATCTGTCATATTTACACTGTATCGCCCTCGTCCGCCATAAACACGAATTTGAATTTGCATTGCGCGGTAGTTGTTGGTTGTTTTCGGCAAAATGGGTAAAGGAAAGTATTTAAGCCAGTCGGAGCAAATACTGGTTCGAGAGCTCAAATGTCGCGGTGAGAGCAATCGCGAAATTGCACGTGTGATCCACAGATCAGAAGCAGCAATCAGGAACCTGCTGAAAAAAGGAGTATAGCGTAAAAAAGAAAACAACGGGAAATAGGAAGATTACCAATCGTGTCCGGAACCATATTATACAAATGGGTGACTCTGGAAACTTCTCTGCTGCGCAAATCAAGCAAGAAATAAGCCTTTCCATTTCTAAGAGGCGTGTACGGCAGATTCTACATGGATTTAGCCACTTAAAGTACACAAAAAAGCAAAAAAAAAAACAATCTTCAACCGGCTCACATTAACGCTAGATTGAATTTCGCTAAAAAAAAAATACATGTCGTGGACTACGGAATGGGACAATGTTATTTTTTCTGACGAGAAGAAATTCATTTTGGATGGCCCAGACTGCATCGCATATTATTGGCACGATTTGAGGAAATCTCTACAGTTAAGTTGAGCAGGAACTTTGGAGGTGGCACTCTAATGTCTTGGGCCGCTTTTTCGATCCATGGAAAGACCCCTATTGCCACCATTTCGACCAGGATGAATTCGGAAAAGTACTTGGAGCTTCTCGAAGGTGTTTTGATCCCATTTACTGAAGACGTTATGCCGGAAAATTTCGTATTTCAACAGGATAATGCAACAATTCATGTCAGCAAGCAATCTTTGAAATGGTTTTCTGAACGAGACATCAGTCTACTAGATTGGCCGGATCTAACTTGTGGGGCATCCTGGCACGACAGGTTTACAAAGGCAGTTTAAAACAGTTCGTGAACTTGAGTCAGCCGTAAGAGAAGCCTGGAGCTTGATACCTGATAAAACTCTGCAGAAGCTGGTGAAATCAATGCCGAACAGAATTTTCGAAACTATTCCGAAAAACGGAAAGCAAACGAAGTATTAACTATTGATTATTGTTGATTTTTGAACTGTGCGTTTAAACGAATTCCCCCCCCCCCCCTCCACTCAAAACAACTTTTTTGGAATGTTTTCAAAAGTCATTATGAACTTCCAATCAAATTGTGTTCTCAAATACGAAACTTCTGTTGGCTATGACAAACAATATTTGATTTTTCGTCTCGATCTTTTGTGTTGAAAATAAACGCTAAAATGACATTGCGTTTAAACGAATTTCCCCCACTGTATTATCCTAGGTGCTCATGAGAATTGATCATTTTAGATTGCAATGATTTTTGTCTAAAATTATGAATTATTATGTTGGACATTTCTTCTAGAGTCTCAATGTTCGAAATCCTATGTTATTTAGTAGTACTGGCAAGGGGTAGCAGCTTCAAAATCATTTTCAGAACTTTGTTCTGAACACCTTTGAAGTGCTTTTTTACTACAGGTATACCTCAATAGTACGTATATCAACATTCTCACTTCAAATTGCAATCGCATAAAAACCACTGATTGAATTTGCAATCTAATACGACCATAAGAAAGAGCAGCTTCTGTTCTTTCTTTTGATTTGATTAGATTTCAGTTACAATCTATAGTTTTTATGCAATTTCGATTTGAAGTGAGAAAGTTGATGTACTTACTATCGAGGTATACCTGTAGTAGCAAAACAATCAGGTCATATTGGCACAGCATAAATCAAGGCCCATCAAGTTCGTTTTTCAAACAAAGTTTGGATGAAGTTTTCAGAAGCAGATAATTTCTCATCTCCATGCGAAGCGCTAGGAGCGGACAGTAATTTTATTGCTAGAACACAAAGACATGAAGAGAAAGTGTCAGGCTTTGAAAATGAAAGATACAAGATTGAAAACGAGCGGAGAGCATTTGAACGGTAGTATCCGATCAGGCACATAACCCTTTGTCATACTACCCTATGCAGGATAGGCAAGAGGGGAAATCCCCTTGACAAAAGGTTATGCAACCGATCGTGCTCTTATACTACCTATTGCTTGTTTCTAGTTCTATCGATTTGTCCGTCTCCTAATACTGCCTAACACGGGTGAGAAATTAACTCCCGCTGTTGGGTTTATTTCTAGCATGCACCGCCTATTTCACACATTTGCTCTTCTCGTCATACTATAACTTAGATCTCGGAGAGAACGACGGTGAGTGGTGCAAATACTAATCCCCACCAATATGAATTAATGGATTCCCCCATTATGGGCTTTCTACACTTTTGATTGTTATTTTTTGGAGTTTGGATTGTCTGTTCATAAGAGGATATAAATATTTCAGAAATTGGAACTCCAATCATGTGACTATTACTTGGTTTCAAAAATGCAACTCTAGGCTTGTGTGGGAATATTATGAGTTGAGTATTAGGAGAAATCTTCCATTTTTGAAAATAATCTGTGAAAATGTCGAAGCTTTTTGGTAGCCTCCTGGATATAAAACGAAGACTTTTTCCTTTAGAGGAAATGCCTGTGTCATCAGCAAAGCAAGATTTTTGACAGCCCTAAGGTACATCAGGGCGATCTGAAGTGAAATTGCTATAAAATATTGGCCAAAGAATGCTACCCTGAAGAACACCAGCTCTAACAGGCAGTCAAGATCAGATTTAGAATTCTGATAATTTACTTGCAAAATTCAATCAGTTAAGTACTTTTGTACTAACTAGAAATGAGAAGAAAAATAAGTTTTCCATTTAATTCCAACTACCTTTGCTTATCTTGACTCGACTTCGAAAGTCGAGTTATTAGTACAAAACACTGAAGAAGCCTGCACAAAAAAAAAAAATACGCGTATCTGTCAAGATAAGCAAAGCTAGTCGAAATTAAATGGAAAATACTAATTTTTCTTTTACTTGCTAGTTACAGGTATTCCACTAAACAGCTCAAACCCTCTAGGATACTTTTGAACTAATTTCATGATATAAAATGGAAAATTGAACTATTTCAGTTTCGCAATCAAGCTTTCATGCCAAACACTGTCGAATGATTTTTCTATGTCTAGAAGAGTGACTCCAGTGGACCAGCCTTCAGCTTTGTGTGAACGAATTAAATTTGTAACTCTCAAAAGTTGACGCCTAGTTGAAGCCCATGGCGAAATCCAAGCTGTTCCTCAGCAAGCACTGAGTTTGTATTGATGTGAAGCATCATTCTATTCAAAACTATTTTTTCAAAAAGCTTACTTTTTGAAATAAGCAAACTGATCGATCGGTAGCTACATTTATCTGGAAAGAATGCCACATGAAAGAATCTGTTAAATAGTTTAACCAAGAAAGACAAGGTACACTCAGGGAGTTTTAAGATGAGGATATCGAAAATTCCATCATCATCTGGTGCATTTGAAATTATTTAATTATTATTTTTACTTCATCCAAATCGGTTTCCCAATAATCTTCGAAAATATTTTCTTAAGAGAAAATATTCAGATACTCCCTGGAAACCTGATCCTCAATATGATGTAACACCTTCTTCCTTAAGCGCTGGTATAGGCTTTTGAGGTTTTTGTAAAAAACTTTTGAGAGTTTTTAGAATGGTTTGGATTTAATTTCGACACATTATTTTCACGTGGTCTTTGATATTGCCGCCTATGCACATTTTTCAGACGAATCAAGAGCTGAAGATCGTCAAAATTATGACTTAATCGAATTTAATTATTGAAAAGGCTAGAGAGACTCAAGAGCATTATTAATTTCATTTTTTTTTTGCATTTGAATATTAGGATCAAAATTGTAATCCATAAATGTTCGATATTTATCCGGCTAAAATATTTACCTGCACTTAGTAATTCAGAAAAAGCACCAAAAAATGAAAAAGTGCCACTAAATTATTAAGGCCTGTGCCAACAAATAATGTGTGATCAGCATTAAAAAATTAAGAATGAGCAATAAAGATGAGAAAAGATCTTCGGATAATCTAATTGTGACCGGTAAATCTATCAAATAAAGCAACAGCTATTAGTATATGTGCAATTAAATATAGCAGTATTTCCACCAAATTATGTAATTTGAGCACTAAACTATTCGCATATGTCTTTTAATTTTGTTGGATTTTCCCATAAAAACAGTAAAATGAGCAATGGATAAATAAATATCCATTGCTCATTTCTATGTTTTTATGGGAAAATCTAACAAGATTAAAGACATATGCAATAGTTTAATGCTCAAATTATAATTTGACAGGCTCTGTCATGTATAATTGCGCATATACTAATGGCTGTTGCTGTTGATAGTTTACCGGTCCTGATTATCGAAGATCTTTCTCATCTTTTTATTACTCATTCTAATTTTAGTGCTGATCACACATTATGTTGGCACAAATAATATTTAATGGCACTTTTTCATTTTTATTGCTCAAATCTCTCTTTTAATTGATGATTAATTATGCTGCCATATTTATCCCAATCAGCGCTATGGTAGCTGAAAGTAGAACTGATGGAATTAGAAATAATTTCTTAAGATATTTCAAATGTAACTGGAAGGGAATCAAAACTGAAGTCAGAATGGGTAATCAATTGACAACAAAGTAGACATGAATCAGTTAGGACTAAATCAAAAAGTGAAAAGATTTCTGGCTGAAGAGCAAGTTGGGCTGTTTGGGTATTCAATAGTAGACAAAAAAAATTCTATTGACCTTATTATTGAGATAAACTGAATTTTGATTTCTCTAAAATTGGCAAGATAAAAGATAATAGTGGCTTTAGTTATAAAGTTACAGTTATTAAGGGCATTTCTTAGAGTTGCCTTGAATAATTGGAAAGATAGTCGAGCTTGAAGATTGTTTGTCATTCTTATGAAACAGAAAATCATACTTTTTGCACTCGTCCTAGAAGGACGCTGGTCGGCAAGATTACATATGGAAATGTTTAATATCTGCGCTTACGAGAATTTATCCAGCTTCAATTTTACAGAAGACTACTTTTATAACCAATGTCAGGTATCCTCATCACTGCGACCAGTTTTAGATCAACTATGAAACATCCGCGTCTGACGTAGGACTACGTCTTTGTTTTCTTTACTAGAGTACATGTATAAAAAAAATCGAATTCCGACCGTCACGAAAAAAGGTCAGATTTTGAGCGTTAATATCTCAGTCGATTCTCCAAAGATTTTCAAAATTGTTGCACCAATCGATCGAAAATGTGTCTACGCATCAATTCCAATGAAGGACATTGTTAACTTCGGGCTACATACTATTGAATAGTTCATAAATGTTAAGCCTTGTCTAAAAGAGTAAGTTAATTCAAATAAATTGCATCGTGCAATCAAAATGGCTGACATTTACAAGCGTAGTCCTACGTCAACATTTCGAACTACTTAATGTGGCTAATAGCTTTTTTTGCTTTAGATATTTTCAGCATGACGTATCACTATTGCCAGAATTGATCGCCAATGTTTGACTTAAAGCGTTGGCCCAGGGCGGTATAACACACTGAATAAGCTCCACTACTTACTGGGGTTTGTTCTTCAGATCTCAAAGGGTTCTAGTAGCCCTTTGCTGAAAAACATAAATCTTTTGTTTGTTGGAGTGCAGTTTCTCTAAATTATCGCACATTTTCTCGTCAATTGGCAGCCAGCTGTGGGAAGCGGCAACGACAAAGTATTGAATAAACTACTGTTCGGTGTGAGCGAGTTGACTGCCATCGGCATAACAATCCGCAGTGATGATTTGTAAAATTGGATCCCGGGCCATGGTCACCATTTAAAATCCGTCCTTTTCCGGACGACCAATTCATTTCTTCCAGATAAAGCGTTTGTTTGATTGTAATTTCCCAATTATTATATACATACCTAGGAACATTCAATCAACATTGTTCTTGATGGTAAACTCTTGAAAAGAAAACAAATAAGGTCATGCCTTATGATTACGCTTCCCATACACAACATCCCTATCACTGATTTCACATTCGAGCAACCATAGTCTCATTTGCAACATCGAACGATACATATAGAGGTGCACCTTTACCATCCCAGAAAACCAAAATGCACGTATGTTGAAAGTTGTTTTCCAGATACACAAACATATATGCAAGCAAACAAATCGTACCGAATATCAAAATATGGTTTACACTGAAATGAGCACATCTATGGCGTATTTCACCTTAGTTCATTAAAAACAAAACCACAAAGCTTAATTTCAGTTCCATCCAAATCTATTACGAAGTGCGTTGATTGAGCTGTAAAAGCAAGGAAATGCTATGAAAACATACAATGAGCTTGGAAATGTGGACGACCGTTCAAGGAGAGGCAGAAAAATACTTCGAGGATCTTTTAGAACCGCAAGGATTAATCGTCAAAGGGTTAATCAAAATTCTAGACAGTCAATCCGAAAAATGGCGAAATCATTGAGAATCGGCCCCAAATCAGTACGAACTATATTTATTCATGAGGATTTACGATTACTTTCTTATGAACTTTCAAAGAACCACAAGCTAAACGACCGGATGGAAGACATTCGGTACCGGAAAGCAAAGATTTTGTTGAAGGAGCTCGGTAATGGACGTCGTCGTACAATTTTATTAACCGATGAGAAAATTTTCACTATGGAGCAATACCACAACCACCAAAATGATCGCCAGCTTTTGACGAAGGGTTCCTCTAACCATATGAGTATAGCCAGATCACACCATCCTGCTTCGGTGATGGTATGGGCAGGAATTGCTGCTTCCGACAAAACCCCCTTAATATTCATTGAGAAAGGCATTAACATCAACCAATCAGGCTACCAGAAGCTTCAAACTGTTCTAACACTGTAGCACCATGGTCACGTACCGATTTTGGTAAGAACAAATGGACGTTTTAACAATATTGGGTACCATAACATGGTACTCCATCACGCTGGAACTCTGCAACAGGCTTTTCACGAAATATTTGACCGAAGATGATTCTGGATTCTGGACAGTTCCAATGGATCACTCTGCCTCGTCCATTCTTGAGTCCAGAGCCGGTTCTAAGTCACACACATCGTTGGATCATTTAAAAGCCGATCTACCCAAAGTCTGGGATGCAATATCTATGGAGAAACTAACATCCATTGTCGATGATTTCCCTGAGCAATTGAAGGCGTGTGTAGCAGCCAAAGGAGGACATTTTGAGACATCGATGTAAATATAACTAATTCTTCCGGTCCGCTTCCGAGCGGATTGAAGTTACTTGTTTCATCCACCGATTACTTATCTTATCTGGAATATATATCTTGGAAAACCTTTTGATCCAAGGCCTGGAGGGTCAAGTGTTATATACAATGAACTCCGAACATGCGTGTGATGAACTAAACATGTCTGTGTGTGTAAACGAGATCAAACTCAGTTTTCCAAGCAACTACTGAACGGATTTGTATGAAGCAAACGCCAAATGAAAAGGTGGTCCCATTTATTGCTTTTGAATTGATTGGAACCGGTTCACTGGTTTCGGAGATACCGGGGTAGTGGGCAATATCTGACCTAATAAAAATCCATCATGGGACATTTAAAATTACATGACAAATCAAAAATATGTCCAATGGTTATGATATCAAATGTTCAATAACACATTGGCCACATTTTGGTTGATGTCCTTAGGAAAGTATCAAAATTCGGATTCGGATCAAACCCCATCGTGCGATACACCAAGTAACATGAGAACTCAAAAATAAGTGCAGTGGTGATTATATCAAGTTTCCATGACCAAAGGGTCAAATCTCACGATAGGTGGATAAATTTAGGTATTTATTTTGAAATAAATTTACATATAATGTGTGAACGAATTCACTGTAGTGACCCGTTTGTGATTTCGACTGGCCAATGCATGGTTCTCCGGATCATTCGGAACATCCGGAATATCTGAAGCGTTGTGCATCACTTTCGTTCTACTGATTTTTACCATACATATACTGCAATTTTTGTTCTTAAAGTTGTATAAATAAGTTACTCGGATTATTATGAGCTTTAAGCTAGTCTTATGTGCCATTTACTATGCTTCGCATATAGCTGATAATGTGAAAAAGTTACAGGAATGTTATCATGGAGAAAAAAGAGAACGAAACAAGCATGTTTTGCCAAATAAAGAATTATTACAAAATGCAAAGTAACAGAAGCAAAATAATAGAAACCACGAAACATTGAGGAAAGGTGTAAGTCTTTCAAGTCACCTCACGACCCATTTTCATCGTTTTTCCTGTACTTTGTTAAAATACTTCAAATCCCATTCATAAAAAGACTGAATGTGTTGGAATAAATCATTACAATAATAAATATATACTGGGCATCACTATAATTGATTTAAAAAACTTTTTAATAAAACTATAACTAATTATTTGTCATTTACTTTCATCATTAAAAATTTCAAAAAGAACCAGTAATTCCAAATTAAAAATTAAAAAAAAACAATATGTGTCGAAATTTAGTTTTTTGAACCACCCTATCTTAAAATGGGTCACCCTAATGACAAACTGAAAAATTCGAGTGAAAGTTTTTCAAAAACGAACAAACCTACCAAAAAAAAATTAAATCCACTTTTTGGTGTGGAATTGCTGAATTATCAAATTTTACGGATGTTCCGGTACTTTCGGAAGACCATGCAAAGATCACCCAGAACAATTAATTAATCACCATACCACTTTTCTAATTTTATGTACAAATTAAATCCAAAAAAAAACGTATTGCTTTAGGAAAATGAATTTACGCCGTACGCCGATCCGTATTATATACGAGTTTAAGGTTATTGGGTCATGTCGGGCTATTCAGGGTGCGGTGCAACTGGCGTTCAATGTTTTGTTGATTGTTGGAGCGGTGCAATACTTTTGGCGGATAGTGCTACCTTTTTCCAACTATCTAACAACCCAGTGATTTCTCGTGGAAGTGCAGAGGATTTCTCGGCATCCTTCAAAGCGAGTCTCACGTCAACACGTTCCTTCCCAATCCCTACTTGACCATTCGAGTACGGCTGGTGCCATTATTGCAATATTAATCTGGCTATTGCTAGGAAGTAGCATCCGTGGGCGGTCAATGGACGTCAGCAGACCATTTTATTCAACACAGTTTGAAAAAAACATATAAGTCTCTGCATTATCTAATGCACATAAATGGAATGCCAGATTAGGCGTAAGCTCATGGAATGTTTCTCTTAAATTTAAATCAATTGATATTGACTAAAAACTGCATCAAAAAAACCTTTAAGGCACCGATCAACTCAAATACAACATACAACATATTTTGGTTAAAAAAAAGTAGTCTTCATTTCTGTTCAATATCATCCCATATATGAAGCGTCACAAACCATACAAGTTTACTTTTAAAAACGTGTGGAGTTCTGATATATTTCATAAATCATACATTTCTGTGTAGTTAGTTCTTTTCTTTAAAAAAAATATGCGTTTCTTAGTTGCTTCTCCATTACTGATCAGAAGTGTTCTGTTTTCTTACAGAGGCATGTCAATTTTAGATCATGGATTCACTGAAAAAAGTTACACAGAAAAAAATAATTAATTTTAACAGCCGCGTAAAATTTCCCTCGTTTAAAACCAAGCAAAACAACCAAATTGTTTGCAATCTTTCATGCGTCATACAAGAATGTCCGCAATCTTTCATACAACAGGCTAGTTTCAGGCATTATCTGGTTTAAATTTACATGAAATATCACATTATTTTCTGACAAATTTCGCATTTCATTTTTGTGCATTAGATAATGCAGAAAATTAAATGTTTCTTTTTATCTGTGTATGTGATTGACCAATTAAAGCACAGTGGCAACTGATAAACGGCATGGAAAGCAACGGCCATGTTTTGATCAAAAGGTAAACGCATTTGCTGGACCTGTTATTTCAGAGTTTTCGGGTTAAAATAAATCTGTTCTATAACTCAGATCAATTTCAGAACAAACTTTCAGATCCAAAAGATCGAAGATCCAACTCAAGATTTTGAACCACCCTACCGCCGGAAAGCTCAGTCGTCAATTTTCCGCAACACAAACACCCCATGCTCACGGCGGGCGACGCTGAACCGGGCGGTGGAAAACCAAAGAAACATTTCTTTAAATTGTGTCTGATTCGGAAATTCAACTGTCATGAATATGCAAAAACATACGCTTGCTGGAGCGGCTGCCCCCTCTCACCCCTTATTCAAAATCTGTCTCTGATGAAATCGTTTCTTTGTTTCGATCAATAGTGCTGCTGCCTGTGCTGCCGGTGCTATTAAAACTACTGCATCAGTTGTTGTCTTGTCTGTGATGGCAGGTTCTCAAGATTTACGAAAACTTAACCCCACCTCCCCACCCCTTCACCCATTGCGCGAGTAACGAGTCATTGTTCTCGGGCGGTGTTGTTTCCCAAAAACTCCAACCACCCGACGCCCGAAAACAACGAAAAATCGGACTAAAAACCAAATTTATTATTCCAACAATTAAAATTCTCCCGCGCGCGCGAGCAACCGTCGAAAGATCTTTTTTTTTGTTTTTAAGGTCTCAGTCTCCCAGGCCGTCAGCCGGCTAAGGTACGAGCGGGTGGCTTAATTAAAGTCATTGTTCCAGATATTAAATCACACACTCACAGCTAATGGCGGCTGGCTGCCTTCCTGATTTTTGACGACCGATGAGTGGGAGGGGGGACGAGGGGGGGGGGGTCGAAATCAAGTAGTGGTCATAATTTGCTAAATTTATTTAAAACCACTTGAGCCGAATTTTCTCTTGATGGACCTTTTGAGTGAGGCCGCTGTGCTGCGCGCGCAGTTAATCAGTCAACCAGTCAGTGTGATTACACTGAATTTAGATTAGTTCATTATCTATTGTTTGTACGTTCGGGTCGTGCGGGTCCGTCGGTCAGTTCGACGCTCCGGTGCTGGCCGCACCGCCGATGGCTTTTCGAAAGTCTTGGATCCGGAAAAAATAAACATAAATCAAGGGTTAACGGTAATCCCTCTTTTTTAGGGTTTTATTTTTGAGGTGGCTCTGGATTTTTAGGGTGCAATGGGTCCTGCGTATTTCGTTGCGCGGGTCACCCATTGCGCTACAGAGCGAACAATTTTCCACAGCCGTAATTGCGCTCATTACGCGCGAACGCTTCCTCTTGGGCAGGTGTAGGCAGGCAGGCAGGCAGACCAGCACCCAGCCTTCATTCAAATAGGCAACAAAGAAATATGCAAATGTCCTCCTCCCATGATGATGACGAGACGCCGAGTAACATCTCTATTGCTCATAGCGGCCTACTCGGATCGATGGATGGCACGTCGGGCGGCTACAAATGAGAGACATGTGTAAATGCGAACAAGTTCAGATTGAGGTCAGGGATTCTCATTAGTTTTTTTTGTTTCGTTCTTGTGAGTTTCCCGAAACTTTGGGTGGGTGAACCGTAGCCGGAGAACTTTGCGTGTAGTTAATTTATTTTGAATTTTAAAGTTCCGGATAGCCGTAGCTGGTAGCTGAACAAAGTGGAAGCAGACAGTGGGAAGCCACCGAGACTGCCGAATGGGTTGTGTGAGTGTAAGTAAGTATAGTGACCAAAACATGTGCCGGCGGTGGTGGTGGTGGTGGTGGTTGCAATGTTAAGTTGTTGTGTTGGGTTTGGGTTATGTCATGCTTCATCTCACATGTTTTTCGGCTCACGATGATGATGATGATGATGCCGGGTTCGTCCGGACGAAGTCAATGTGTTTGCAGACGCGTGTTTTTAAAAGTCAAATTTTTCGGACCATAATGAGTGGTTGGCAGGTTCGGTTGAGAGGGGCAGGACAGGGCAAAACCCCAAAACAACAGCTCGAAACTACTAGTTTTGAATTTGTTTCTTGCGGTTCAATTGTTTTGTGAACTTTTTGCCTTCCCAAGTTCCGTCTGCTGCCGCACGCACCCGGCGAGAAGGTTTGACATTGTAGTCCGGGACCGGATATTGTAATTATAGATGATCGAAAAACGATTCAAGACGTGTTGACGACGGAAGATGAATCGCCGGCGAAGATGAAGCGTAGGATGGAGGAAAAATTGATGGTATCAATTTTCTGTTTTGCCGGTTTGGACAAATGACATTCCGCCGCCGACACCGAAATCGTAACGTAATCGAAGAGTGAGCGTCGTCATTAATAACTAATCAAATTCTCGTTAGAGTGAGAAGGCGAGAGTAGCCGCGAACGATCAGTGATCGACAGTCGCCGAATCATAGATGGCGTTGTGATTTGCACGCTGATTATCGACCATTTTGAATCGCGCGCTCAAGGCGAACCGGATGGGGATAGGAATCTCGCCCGCGGTTCAGTTTTTTTTCATCACCAAGTGCGTTTAAGATTTATCTTAAATGATTTATAAATATGAACCTTGTGCGTTGGTTCACATTCTGGAGATTTTTCCCTCCGAGGAAGAGGAAGTCTACCGCCCCTAGAAGGAAAAATCTCCCGTCTCGGGACTGATTAAATGACTTTCTTCTCTTTGCGTTCGGATCCGCTCAACGCGGGCGTCGGCGGTCGGAGGGCGGAAAGCATCGACAGCGAGAGAAAAAAAAACAGCCATAAATTGATTAATCTATCGACATTTGTTTCAAAGATATGCTTTTGATTTCTTTCCTCGCTCGCTCTGGTCTTAATGCGCTTCCTCGGTGCCGCAAAAAGCAGTCGAAATTGCCCGCGTCTGACAGCGAGAGAAGAAGTGCGGTGGAGGCAAAAACTAATCATCATTATCTGCATCCTCCTGTACGGAGACTCTCCGGCAGGGTGGAACTGAAGCGCTGAAGAATGGTTGGCTGCTTCGGGGGATTTCGTCGTCGAGGAAGTTCGATGAATGATACCATTCCGCCATCCACAAATACATCGACCAGGAGACCACGAGGGGTTGCGTATTGGTAATCATCATTATTTATTATTGAAATTGATACGATTTTAATAACACGTTGCCAAGGAGAGCCCAGCGAGCGAGGGCCCTCGGAGAGTCTGTGATTGAAGTGCGCCTTCGATCGGGACGTCAAAGTCGGCGCGAGAAACATAAAATAAATAGTCGGTCATTTGTTCGGCGAGTAGGCTTCCATCCATTCCCTACTCAAACCACAAAACGGGGTGTTGGCCGACGGTTCCTGGTTGCGAAATTTGGCCGCCCTGAGGCAATCGAGTGGCCGTCTTCGATCCATCCGTCGATCAAGTTGGCCAACGGATGACCGATCAAGTGCGGTGAAATTTGGGGACCGAATCACAGTAGGCTTGTTTTTACAAATAAGGGTGACGTGAATAAACAATCACCCTGTTGCACTTTTGCATTAAGAAAACATATACACTCCCGTTTCATTCTTCTCAGTGACTGAGTAGAATTGTATTCCTTCTCTAACTAAATTTTTCAGTAGACTCACTTTTTATGAAAATCGAGTAACATTTCCGTGTGAGAAAAACAGAAAAAATACAATTTTATTCAGTCACTGAGTAGGATGAAATGGGAGTGTATATTTTCCTTGGACACCAGGGATGCCAGATTTGAGTACAGTCAATGCATGGAAAAAATCTCTAGTAATTAGATTGAAGGTCTCACTAGCTTTGTTTTTTTTTTCTCAGAATTATCATAGTCACTTGAACGCCTTTTGGGTGTTTTATATGACTTGTCCGGGAATGAAATTTTAGCTTTTGACTTTAGCATGAGAGGCAAAGGGTGACTCAAATTGAATTGATGAATTCGTTGAATTTGCTGCAATTCTAAATTAATCAGCTTGACAAAAAATGCGAAGCTGGTGAATTTATTAACATCAAAGGCCGTTCACACCAAAATCCGAACATACAAAAAGTATTAGGAAAAGAAAAAATTTAGATAACCAAGAGCATGTTTTTGATTCATATTATTCATTTCATTTTATAGATAAATGTGATACTCAACACAACTGCATTTAGATTTATATGGATTTATTTCCACAAGCTGTAGCGCGCACTTTCAATCTTTACACGGTGTCGTTGTCAATTTTCTTCGAAGCAGTAAGCCACTTAGGACGAAATTATTGGATCGTTGATACCTCTCCACCAAGCTTTTTGAGGTTCCCCTTGATCATTGACCAGTGTATTTCAATCGGACGGAGCTGTGGACAATTTGGTGGATACAATGCTTGGGAACGTAAATAACGTTACTTTGCTCATACCAAGTAATTGTATCTTTAGCGTTATGACAGCTGACCAAATCTGGCCAGAACAAGGATTGAGTCGCATTTTTTCTCAGGACTGGTAATAGCCGCTTTTCGAGGCATTCTTGCCGGTGAATCTCAGCGTTTACGATACCTGTGTTTACGAAAATCTGAGATTGCAGCCCACAGGAACATATTGCTTGCCAGACCAGATATTTTCAGGGAATTTGGTTTTAGACTTCCGTTTCACATGTGCAGGGCCATCTTTCTGGCAAGTTGCAGTGTAAAATTCCGTTCCCGAGAGATTTTTGAATTTTTTGAAGCAGTATGTTTCGTCATCCATGACCACTCAATGGAATTTTGTGAGAAGTTGTTCATAAAGCTTTCTGAAGCGTGTTTTTATCGATGTTTGTTGCTTTGTGTTACGATTTGAGCATGTTTGAGCTTTGAAAGATCTTAATCCAGCCTAAGAGTTCACTTTTTGCACAAAACCTGGGTCTGGAATTTAGAACTTCCATCTGTATAGAGTACCATTGTGTTTAACACATGTAGGCATGACGTATCATCAATTTAAGTGATTTGATTGGTGTTGTCGTCGAAAGTTGTTGTTGACGGTACAAGTAGATTTCGATCACTTAAACCACTCGCTCTGCATGCAAAAATCCTAGAAATGGATTCAATAATATAACACTTAGCATAGAAAACTGAAACCACTCGCTACAGATTTCTCTTGAAACAGAAATCCAGAAAGGGATTTCCTGGATAAAAATAACCATACAATCACAATACAATAATATAAAATTACATAAAAATCTAATTACCACTATGAATCTTATCTTATATTAAAAATGCTCTTGTCAATACGGTAGATCTTTTATTCACCTTACTTGCTATAATTTTAACAATCGGAAAAAATACAATATATAGTCATTGACTCAGATTTGTTCCTAGTTAGGATACATAACAACTATAGGCACTGTATAAAGACCGGACAACGCAAAATCATACAATCTGCCAACCTTGAAAAATGTCATAAATTTGAGCAATTTATCTGGCACCACTTGTATTTGTTCAAACATGAAGTAAACAGCGCAATAGGCTAAAATAAAAATCGGTTTCGATGTTGGTAATTTGTTTTGATTCCGTTTAAAGATAATCATTAAAAAGCATAGTGAAAAGTGCCGTATAAAAAATTAATTGTTGGGAGCAAAATTGTGGCAATAACTCGCGATGTGAAATGAGAAACCCATAGCGGGTTTCTTCTTTAATCAAATTTTTCATGCGCTATGGCTAGAACACGTCGCATTCGAAGTCGAGTCCTGGTGCAGTTCATCGTAGATTGCGTTCATGTATCATCCGATGGTGAGGGCCAGCAGGCTGCAAGAGTTTTTCCGGTATAAACTTCAAGTCTTTCCGCTGGCCATTTTCTGGTACTCATAATAACTTCAAATAATGTAGCCATAGCCTCAACAACAGCTTAAATGGTTTATACTACAATTTCAGGACTTAATGTATCATTTGTAAAAACGATAATTGATAGTGCTGTGAAATAAACGTTGAAATTGTGGTCCTATGCTCGGCAATGTGTAGAGAAAGAATTTTGTTCATTTTTAGTATTCCAAGCGGCAATAAATAATAAACGTGAAAATACTTACATTTACAGAATATGGAAGAAGAAAATCCCTTATTTTTTCATAATTGGCTTTTGTCAAAACAATACTTGACCACAATACCTGCTCCTTTAAAGTGAATCAAAAGTTGACAGTCCGTTTGACTGCATTTTTTGACAGGTCGTTTGGTTGCATAAGACAATTCAGCGTCAATATTAGATTAGGGCGAATCTGCTTTTGCAAACAATGGCTTTCTAAGTCATTTTCTCTTGAACAAAAGGTCACAAACACAAGTTGACCACTCTTTGAGGAAGAGGAGTTTTATCTCTATGCGCTGATATATTGAACTTGGAGGAATTGTGTTCAACTTCCGATAAATTAGCAGACAAAGTGTTTGTTTGTTGTTGGGAAGTTATCTCCAATTTCAATACATTATAATTTAAATTTGGCGCACTGTACGCAATACATAAAAACATAATTAGTAATGCCTACAAGATAAGCTAGTTTATACCGTTTCAATACATGGCTTTGAAGAACCTATTATTTGATTGAATTTCATTACCGCATCTAGATTTATCCTGGCGGTAACAAGAACTACACCCCAAGGACTAAAATTGACATAAAGAAGCATTTGTATTTGATTAAACACTAGCAGCATTTGAAAAATCTTATTTTATGTTCTTCGGCTTATTTTTACGTCTTGTTATATACGTTATTTCGAGTTTATATGATCTTGTAAATTAATCACACAAATTTCTGCACCTTTTATGTGCATCCGAGTAAATTTAAGTTCACATGCTTTTTTCCAAGAGTGTGGCGAATTCGCCGCTTTCCTTGATTATTTTAGCCATTATATGCATAAGTCATCTTGACCATGATTGACCATTCATCTTGAACATGTCGGTAGAACCATGAAATTATTCTCAGTGTAGGATTCTTTTTCCAATTTCACCTAGAATTCCTGATTCAGATGTCGGTTCAGGAACTGATCAACTAGCCATCCTCAACCGTCTTCCATCAACACAGCAGGTCTCAGTTTCAGTACAGGGATGCCAGATATACAGACATATCTGTATTTATATAGACATTTGATCATTCAAATAGACATCATACCGATTACAGACATTCTACGGACATTTGAAAAAAATGTACGAACAACTATAGACTTTCAATTCGTTTAGTAAAAAAACCGCTTCCATGAAATAAATTGATAAATTTGTGTGGGCTGTTTGGGTAACGTTTATTTTTTTCCTTTTGTTGTGTTGACTATTTCGTTAATGTGTTTTCTTTTGCACTGGGAGTGTGGGAATCTGTCAAAATGACTCTTTCCCTTCGTGCGCGAGCCTCGTTTTACTCTGTAGTTATGAGCTTCAATTTATTCTTCAGGTTAGTTCTAAAAATGGCCACCTCATCAGCAAAATAATACGATAAAAACGTTTTTGATTGCCAAGGTGAGGCTTAGATATTAATTAAAAAAAACATTAGCAACTAACAGACGGCAAAAAAACAGCAATCCGTAGGAAGAAAGAGCTGCCCAGTTAGTGTAGCAACAACTTCAGGGGCCTCAAAATGGTTTCTAAGACGGCAGACGTCTGCAGATGAGTAGAACTGTCCCTCTGGAATCAGTAAAAAGATGTATGTTTTAAAGAAAACAAAAAATGTAATGGTTGAAGTTAAATGTAGAGTTATAGCAACAATCAATATTCAACCAGCGATTTGAAATTGGTTCAATTGGTCCGAAGTATACCTTGCAGTCGGCACCTTGCTATACACTCTTGCGCTTTTCAGTACCTTTCGGTACTAGTATCTTTGGTTTTGTTTTGATTCACCATGTTATTTTGATAGAATATTACGTTATAAGGGATGAATCATTAAGCATGGGACCGACCTTGGGACTGGTGTGCCAAAAAATATATTCATTCTCTTCATGATTATCGACCCGCTGGTTATAGCCTTACCTTACACAATAAAAAAAACTATGGGATATAGAAGTGCAAATATGTACCTAGACTGCTGAACATAACAAGTCGTCACCGGATGTTGGAGACTTCGTTACACTTGCTAAGGCTTTTTTTCACTGATTCGAACCTTGTCAAAGATGAAACACTGGAACAAATTTTAACTACGGCCGTGATCACGAATGCCTTGGAGAATCACATCATCAAACTGGTGGCAATGATGCGGTCCAACCATTTAATCAATGATACCATTGCCAAGAAAGCATTGGCTTTAGTAGTTAAGAATTTCTATTGGCAATGAACTGTTAATTCGAGATTCGAGCTTGCTGAAGTAAATCCTACTACGATACTTCTAATACGGTTTGGTGCAGACGGAGCGAGTGTTATACACGGTGTAAAGCATCCTAGTACTGTACTTTTTGAAAAACGACTGTCTGTCGTACATAAAAGCATTTGCCATCATACTCACGTAAGACTATTTCATCTAGTGTACGAATTGCTGGGAAATATAGAGCTTCCTCAGTAACAACTCTTTAAGAAGCTATGCCTGGGACAGACATACAACGTACAGCGTTGGACTCTTTACCTAGTACCTGTTTTTTTTTGTACTGGATTAAAGTATTTGACAGTTCGTACTACGCTGTACGTTGTATGTATATCCCAGGTATTAAACAAACTGCAGAATCTAATGGAGCTGATTTTTTTTAAAAAGGTTCACAGAAACAAAAGCGTTCACGAAAATGAAAACGGACCGTGAACTAGTTCACGTTTTCATGATTTTTTTCCCAAAAACGTGAACTAGTTATCGATTACGTAATTGAGTTCACGGTGTATAATTGCTTGTTCTCGAATTCATGACTGCCGTTCACGGATCTGGGCACGGATTTTTTTCCGTGTTGCATCCGCCTGCAACCCGTTTGATTCCTTTGGAACTAGTTGTTAAGCGTGTTTTTGAAAGGCTGGAAGTCATATAAATGCATTTCAGTTTTTGTGATACATCAGTAAACGCCAAGTAGGATGAAAATGTAAAGAAAGTTTACAAGCATCTCAGCGATCCATCAAACCTCCTGCACTTGGCCACAGTTAATCACATCTCGTGACGAAAATCACCTGGTTAAATCAACTTTCCAACACAGAAACTATTGAACTTCTTGAAACCGGGATATTCAAAAGAACTGACAAAGCATGGCCTTATAGAATTGAAAAAAAAAAACTGTACGTAGGTGTCGAAGAGAAGGCCTTGATAAACGAATACACAAGAAAAGAAAAGTTAAGCAAGAAACATTTGCATCAATTTTGATGCATGAATGTAGAGGTGCTGTAATCAAATGAAAAAAAATAGAACTTATCGATAATACCCTCAACGACATAGCGTAAATGATCCAGACAACTTCAGAGCAAAAACCCATCAAACATTTCCATTTATCTAGGAATTTTGTCGGCCAAACAATACGGTAGATCGGACAGAAAGCAAAAAGGAGTTTTTAAAATTCCATCCAATGTGAAACGTTCACAAGCAACTATTACAACAAAATTTAGTTCCTCGAGCCTTTGTATTCGAAGCTCTGAATTAAAGAATGAGCTTTTTTTTTCTTAAAATGTATCATTGATTGTTCATATTTACAAGACCCTCTGCTGATGGGTGGTTGAAAACGACATTGATTCAATCAAATGTGTAGAAATATCAGAGTTGGCATTTAAAAAAGGTGAAGTTGCAATATTTTTTACTTCCAATTTCTGTTTATTCGATAACACAATCTCACATTTACTCGCTTATCAGCGTTTAAAAAAACAAATTTCTATGTTTTTTTTCCATGCAAGCACCTCAAAACCTTCAGTGAGTTATATACAGACTTTTGAAAAAAGGATCTGGCATCCCTGTTTCAGTAAATAATGACTACACAGAAAAAAATCTTGTAGTAAAAACTACTTTTTACCCGACAATGCCTATCTTTAAAACTAACATGAAATTTCAGTCCAATTTTTTACGTTTACGGTAAAACCTTCAACGTTTGTGGTATATTTGACAGACCTCATATTGGTATCAACCGCAGGCATGGTAAAATCAAACGCATTTATTGTCAGCTGAAAATTGTTGGTGATTGCGCTTAATTTAACTCTCGAGATGGTAGTTTCTACTGCGGCTTTTTTTTGGGTGTAGTGATCGTAAAAAATGCTTCTTATAGCTGGTACACACTCAGAAATTATATCCGTTTTCGGTATTTTTTACCGACATCTGAACAGCTGAGCATTCTGTAAAATTTTGACATTAGTCTTAATGACTGTATAGTTGAAAACATATTTCAATACACGTTAAACCTTGTTGAAATAATTAAATCTGGTAGTCGTTGTAGGAAATTACTTGAATATTAGCTTAGAAACAACTGAAAAGAATTGGGCGCTGCTCTTTCCCTAAACATTTTCACAAGAGATTAAATATGTAATAAATAACCACCCGGTTGGGGCGTATGCACGATCGTCAAACCGTGAATAAGCGCAAATCACCAACCGCCCTAGCCCTCAAAAAGCTCGCAGCTAGTTGGCTAAACAGAAGTAGTGCTGAACCAGTTCGATCGCTATGAATAATTTAAAAAGCCTCTTGTCTGTTTACCGGTTCTTATCGGTCGTTCTTGGAGTTCGTTAACACCGGCAAGGACGCACCCGATCCGGGTCCCGGTCAGATTGACACAGCCAGCCTGCCAATTAACGATGATTCACACCCGACTGCAAGAACCGGAAAAAAAAACTCAACCTCAATACAGAAACAGGAAAAGCCACCGCCGCCGCCGAAATCAAAATAATCAAACATTCGTTCGTACACACTCAGCAAATGCCGCCTCGAGTCGGAATGGGTCAGTTTTTGGCTAACTGCCTTGCTTTGCGTTTGAACCGCAAGAGGCGGACGACGAAGGAAAGACGGGAAATACTATGAAAATAATTACAATAATCACCATTTGCACATACTTTGTGCCGTTCTTCTCTACGCGGCCGGTTGTTTCCTCTACTCTCTCTCTCTAATAGCAGCAGCATAGCAGCCAGCGCGGGTAACAAACAGCAAGAGAGTAAAAAAATGTTTACAAACACGTGTACAAAAATGCGGCTATGTTTCGCACTGGCAGCCGCCGCCGCCGTCGTCGCCGAATCCGAGAAAAAAGGGGTTTGCAACTAGCTACCTAATGTAACAGCAACCCGTCGTCGCAGCGGCGAGATCATCGTAATCGTCGTCATAGTAGGCCGGTGTGTGAGGTGAGCGCAAATCGAGCGTGGCGCTGCGCGTCTCAAACTGTCACAAATCCGACACTAACGGTACAACTCGGATTCTTAGCCGCCGCCCGCCGCAGCAGCAGCAGCCTTAAAACAGCGAGAGAAATTATAATGATTCGAGTCCTTTATTATTAGAATGTATATTTTCACCTCGTTAGTGTCGAAACAAATATTGTAAGAAATTGTATCACACATACAGCCGATACATGTGTGGGGCAGGAAAGTTTCTGCCGTGGCAGCTGGGCGAAAGCAGCGATGCATCCGATATTATTGTCAAGCCGCCCGCCGCCGCCGCCGCTGAGACACAAAAAGCAACGCGAGGGAGTCTTCGCAGAAGTGCCGTGCGCGCCGCGTCTGTGGTTTTGATCTTTTAATTTATTGTAAATTTCACAAAAACAACAACGCTTCGGTTGCAATCTTGCGATAATTATGATGCGCGTCGCTGCCAAACGAGACTGCTCAAACTGTTCATGTTCATGTGGCGAAATGGCGCGGGGAAGGCGGCGTGTGACAATTTATATTTTGTTGAGCCTCCAAGTCTTGTATATTTATTTTGCATTAATTGAATTTTATCCTAATGGAGTGTGACACTGCAGCGCACCGGCCGGGCCGGGTCCGCAAGTGTAGAGCCGCCCTGTTCCGATTCCGATGCCGATGAGAGAGGGAATTCGGTGGGTCCCGGATTTAATTGTTTTTCGCGCCGCTTCACCGTGACACAAAGTAGAGCGTGGACCGACTCTGACTGGTTCTCTAATCGCGTCACGGCTAATCTGGCCGATTGAAGTGGGCCCTCAGGGTTCTAGTTTGTTCTGAATATACGGAGAGAAAATCCGAGCAAACGGCCAACCAGAGTAGTTTGATTCCGCTACTAATGGGTGAAAGTGATTGTTCAAGTGTAACGAACACTATTTTATTGTGAGGAGTGAAAAATAGATTTTTGCTAGTGGCGAAGGATTCCCGTTCCGGCCCGGGTTGAAGCCGTTCTGCGATGGACCGGGAAGGATGGTTTCAATTGTTGGTTAAAGGTTACAGGTGGCATTTTGGGTGGGTTTGTGAAGATTGAAATTATGCCGGAAAATGCTTTCACTCAGGGAGGCTGGTGAGGTTTGAGCACGTGGTAATCTTCTGTTGAATATTACTTTCAAAATTTCTCAAGAACTTGGTGAAACCTTACTGTTACACTATGTATAAATGAGTCCGAGTTTAACTGAATCGACCTTTAGTGAAAAAAAATCACTTTTGTATTTGCCGAGGGTTTGTCGCATAGAGTTACCATATGAGAATACGGAATTTAGGGGTGTGACACTATCTCAGATGCTGGAAATGTTGAGATTTGCCTTTGAGCGATCTGCACAGTGCTGAGAAGATAGAAAGAAGATGAGTGAAGATTTTCAAGATTTACTGGATAAATATGGAGCATGTTATGGATCCTGATTCAAAAGTTGAAACAAGATTTTTCAAAGACTGATCTCTAGCTTGGGATTTTTCGATCGTCTTGAATCTAGATTCAGGTTTGTCCACCCATTAAAATAATAGTATATTAAGAAAAGCAATTTTGGACCTTCATTAATAAGATGGAACCTAAATTGTAAGATGTTTGATCACTTTGTAGAAAAATGAAACAATTTTAGCATCATTCCAATATATTCACTTGAAAATTTCTACTGTAATACTTTTGAGTACTAAGGGCATCTCCAACGGTAGTCCAAACCGTGGTTTGAATTAAAAAAATTGGACCAAACTCAAAAACATTGCTCCACCGGTGTTGTAAATTTTGTTTTATACCGGATCTATTTTGCATTATTTAAATCTGGATATATGATTTGATCTATCTCTTCCAGCAATTTGGAACAAAGAAAAATAACGTTCCAAAACACTACACGCTACTTGATAATATCAATAAATGAGTAAAATTTCAGCTTTACTCAACGAAAACTCAAATTTTTATTAAACTATGTTTCATATACAATAGATCCATTTGAAAAGTTCATATGTTTCATTTATTCAGATGTAGAAACGCGTGAGGAAGTTGATCAAACCACAACACCAGAATCCATTGATATATATGAGCGGATATAATGAAATCACTCATTTTTGCTGTTTCATAACTAGAGAACATAGAATTGCGCTTCAGTTTTCACATTTATCATGTTGTGACGTGGTTGTAGAATGCTCCAGAATAATGCGCGTGGAACGAATTTGACGGAAGAAGAACGAGGCAAAATTTCAGTTGTTCGCTAATGTAATGTTGGACCCAGAAAAAAGTTGTCGCAGATCGCAACGAAGAATTGTTCAAACTGTAGTAATCACTGACGCTCTATGTTCTACAATCTATCGAACATTGACAAGCTCTCCACTACTCTTACCTCGACACATACAGCTCGACTCGAACGCACGAGCCATCATGCGTAGAGGTTGAAATAACGGTATCTGAACCTTCATTATTCACTATTATAGAAATTAATCAAGTTCCCTTGTCCCTCAGGTGAATTTTCCGAACGAAAACATATTTAATCTGGATCGCCCAGATGGATTTTTCATACTGGAGGGACTTAAGAAAGAGCAGCGTTACTTATCGACTCGTAACTTTGGTGGTGGAAGTTTGATGGTCTTGTATGCATTTTGTCAAACCGGAACGGTGCAGATTGCTTTTCCATCCACCAGAACGAACATCGGGAGCTTCCAAAGTCATTTGCTACCATTCTTGCGGCAACATCGTCAGGATTGGCAGCTACGACAAGAAATGTTCAGTTCAGCTAGTGGCGACTGGTGGTTCAACAGGCATGGCTCCCACTATGGGATGGTTCTCCACAACGACCCGATCGAGAATATGTAGGGATTGATCAGTACGTGAGGTAAGTATGTGCAGACAACAAAGCAGTACGCAAGCGTTCATGACCTGAAACAAGCCGTCTTATCTACCTGGCAAGGATTACAGGTATCTACTTGCCGTAACTTAATTCAGTGTATGCCGAATAGGTTGTTTGAACTGATTGAGAACAAAGGACTACATTATGATTTTGATTGCTGCAGGTAAACATCGTTTGAAATCTTTAAAGAGAAATAAATGTTGAACTGGTTCTATAGTTCTGGATCACATAATTTACATGTTTCTTTTATTATAAAGCTATGATAACATGCTACATAGTCGAACTTCTGATAAAATATGATGACAGTTAGCTATTACTCTATTTGAACTCTAACGAATTAATTACTCATGAATCCAAGACCTCTGCGAAAAGTAATTCAGTTGCTTCCTCTAGTTATGACACGGAAGTGGTATAATTCGGTCTACCGTCTTCATTGTTAACTAACAAACCAATAATTTTTCATCTATTGTTGCTGTTTGTGTTTCGGTTATTCGATTATTTCAGTTTTTTTGCGATTGCGTTAAAATGTAGAAAAGCAAAGTCTACCCACAGCTTAGCAACCTGTGACTTGTGAGACTGTGAGAAAACAATATGAATTTTACTGTATAGCATGTCGCTGATCCAGTACGAAGCGAGGAAAAAACTGGTTCGAGGAGAAGGATGAGCAGCTATGTCGGTCTTAGGGGCTCGAGCAGAGGAACCGACAAACCGAGAATGGGTTTGGAATGCCATCGATTCCTTCGGTCAACCAACGTGATGGAATTCAAGTGGCGAAAATGCGTTGCGGCTCCGTGAACCGGAATGTGGACAGGAACAGCGCCACGAAAGAAGGACGGTTTACTAGGAAGCTAGGAAGATGATTAAAAAAACGGGGCTTCAGTCCTTCCGGATTCAGTCCTGCTCGAGTGCGAAGGATGAACCGAAGTTGAAGAAATTGGCGAATCAAGTCGTGAGTTAGAGAAACAAAAATTGGCTTCAGTAAAGTGGGTGATTATCGTAGCACTGTAAGAATCTTTACTGTATAATCGTTTAACAAATAAAAGCATTTTTGGCACGACCGATTCGTCCCCTCAATGAGCCGCATGAGTAAAAGTAGAAAAACGCTTGGTACTCCTAGCTTGAAGTGAACTCTGAGTAGTAAACTCTCAGTTTGGTATAGATATACTTTTTTTTCGAGGTAAGAAAAGAAGGGAGGCGGATCCATTTCGGTACCTTGATTCACTTCGTCATGCGGTTTCTTCTTCCAGGCTGTGATCCGCTCCACTTTGGCTCTTGTTTTTCCTTTGCGAGTACAAATTACAGCATTATTCAATATCGTTTAAATGCAATGCATGCATTTAAGCGCTTACTTTCTGCAAACTGGTAATTAAAATTATTTAGTCAAGCGCATGATGACAGGTGTTGGCAGGTTTAACAGCAGGAAAGGCAGCTCTCGGTACAGGGGAAAACGCAAAAAGATGAATCTACTTTAGCTGGTTCTACTCAAGTTTTCACGATTTGGAAATCGGCGTAAGTTGTTCAAAATCGACACTTCGCGAAAGATGCCCATAATACTTCATTCGTCATGAAGTAGCTATGCACACGCCTGCATGATTAGAATTGCATTTTTGATTCGTTCTTAACAAACTTTCATCTGAAGAGTGTCTCACTGCAAATTGGAAGTGAATCGTGTGAACTTGAATGAGATGGATGTTTTCAATTGGTCGACTTGACAATCCTTTTTGGAATTTAGTGATCCAGTTTAGTGACTCCACATACGGAAAATTCATTAAACTAAACTAGTTAAATTGACCGTACTACTGCTTGCAACAATGAAATAAATTACCAATATATGTTCTGATTCATATTTAAATATCATCTTCTAAATCTTCAAGTTAAAAGAAGTTTAAGTTGAAAAAATTAAATATTTTCCACTTCATTCCAACTACCTTTCATGCTTATCAATGAATACATATTTCGTCTAAAATGTGCAGACTTATTCAGTGCCGTGTACTGATAACTCTAAAACTGGACTAATGGCGGCCTGAAGAAGTCACGCATTGTAGACAAAATACGCATATCGTAAGATAGTAATAAGTTAATTAGAATCAATATTAATAATGTGTAGATAGAATGTGTTAATATGAAAGATTGTAAGTATTCATCTGGCATTGTGGCACAATTTAAAACCTCTTGATGGTGAAATCGGATTTTGTTGTCATCATTCCGAAGAATCTGAACGTGCTTTTCAGCGTTTTGGACGTATCTATCGCTCTTTACTTTACTGAGATTTAAGAACAAATCCTCCGCGTAATTCCGATCATTCACTATTAAAGTTGTTGACGTTGTGCGGTAATACTAAAATGTTTACTATTCTTGGCAA
>JASCZW010002848.1:0-29752 GCA_034211315.2 Aedes japonicus | reverse complement strand
AACAAAATCGTTAACTTAAATGATCTTTATTATGGAAATTTCCATTCGATTTGGAATATTTTAGCAGCCTTGGATTCAGAAACTCAACCACTTTCTCAAAATTGTTTCATATGACCGATGGACAGTATCCGTCTCCGAGAAACCCGGATGTTCGGAAGCGTGTTCTGAAAATGGTATAAATATCAGATTTCAATAGAAAATCAGCAAAAATTATACTAAAAGTCGTAGAATGAGTACACAGGAATGTGAGTGATTGCCATATGACAATCTGGAGGGTTGATCCTGGAACTCCGGTTACTCCGGAGCAGGTGTAGTGCATAAATTATCTTAGTTGCATATGGCCAACCGATGTGGCACAGCAACAATATTTCCATCGTCAAGGTCTCGCAACGTGGGCAAGAACACCCAAGTTCAATAGCCCATGTTGCAACCGCCAACGATGCATAGTTCCCAGGCTCAATTTCAACATTTCTCCAATTACACTTTATCCGCAGTTCTCGACACTTTGTCAACTGCAATAAATTCCCAACACATCTGGTTACCAGGCACCTCCGATTCTCTCTTTCGTTCTCTCTTGCTTTAAGCATATTATGTATCACTTTAGCAATAAGTCTCAATTAGGCTTAGTTCAATAAAGAAATTCATTCATATCGCACCCACGGTGTTAAACACACTTCGGATGACCTCCTTATCGTTATTCAAAGTACACAGGTTCCCTATTGGGTCACGAATGACCAGATAACTATTTGTGTTAAAGCATAGCATTGACACCCATAATGCTTGGGATCGTTCTAGAAGAAAGGCTGCCATATTTATTAGACCATCTGATCACTTGGCTTTGGAGTGGCCAGCTCAGAGTAAGTTTTCATAGGGGTGGCCATAAAACGATTTGTATTGAACCGTTGTTAAATGGTTATCAAAATTCTTGTAGTCGTTCCAAAAGAAAGGCTGCCATATTTATTAGACCATCCGGTCACTTGACTTTGGAGTGGTCGGTTCAAAGTGAGTTCCCATGGGGTCCCGGATAGCATAGCATAGCATAGAACATTTGCACAAAGCGTGGAGGAGTCACCGGGGTAAGTCTATCCATTTCCAATTAACATTTCTCCAAAAATAATGAGTGTCGTAAACCCGCTGTCGTAAATTGATAGTTGACTTGACAGCTATTGCCGAAAGAGCTGGGAACCCAAACAAGCTTCTCATAGACGTTCAAATGATAAAAAGTTGGCGAGTATCTAAATTTTATGTTGGGAATGGTTATGTATGTTCAATACAGTAATATAATTATAAATGAAACAATACAATTAAAATAATAATGAAAGGCATATAAAAATAATATGCAGCTTGGTGCCTCTTTGCAGCTCAATCATTGGCAGGTGTTTGAAACTTTGGAATGTGTGGAGCCTAACTAACTGAGGCTGAAAAACTGCTTAATACAGATAAATAATAATAAATCATAACTCTGGAATGGGAAGGTTATTTTACAATTAAAGAAGTATAAATAACCACAAAACATTTAATTATATGTGAATCAATAAAAAGAATTACATATGGATATATAATCAGCAGAATTTAAGAGCATTTATTAATTTAAAAATTGAATAAAATAATATCCAATGATCTCAATAAATAAAAAAAACTTGAGATACAATAAAATTAAATATCTATGCTATCTAAAATAACCTTTCTTGTAACCGTTGACCAGATAAAATTTTATTATTGTTATGTTATTTTTCAAAATAATATACATGTAATAATACAATGCAGCAACTTGTCTCTTCCACTGGGGTGTAAAATGATTGTAACTCTGAAAAATCGAATATTTCCAAAGCCTGCTATGAATTTTCGGACCAAAATATTTGTTGAAATAATGAAAAAAAAATTGTTCACCTAGCAGCCTTTCTAAGAAACGTAAAAATCCGTCTTATCTTTTCAAATACATAACGTTGGTTAGTTGGGCTATAACTGACAAAGATGCATAAATGCGAAGCAAGATATTGCATAAAAAATATTGAGCAGGGATGTGATAGTATAAAACGATAATAAGAATCACTTAGTAATGTCTGCATGGCTACAGATTATGGTCCTGCTGCAATTGTAGCTGGACTTGCGTATCCATTATGAACCTGAAAGTTGACTTTTGATTGTTATTTTTGTATTCTCCCCAGCGCGGAAGTAACGATCTTTGATGAAGTTTTTTTCAGAAGCAGATAATTTATCATCTCCATGCGAAGCGCTAGGAGCGGACAGTAATTTTATTGCTAGAACAAATAGACATGAAGAGAAAGTGTATTGATAGATCCGTAAGGGAACGGCAGGCTTTTGAAAATTGAATAGATGTAAGTTTGAAAACGAGCGGAGGGCATTTGAACGGTAGTATACGATCCGGCACATAACCCTTTGTCATACTACCCTATACAGGATAGGCAAGGGGGGAAATCCCCTTGACTGACAAAAGGTTATGCAACCGATCGTGCTCTTATACTACCTATTGCTTGTTTCTAGTTCTAGCGATTTGTCCGTCTCCTAATACTGCCTAGCACGGGTGAGAAATTATCTCCCGCTGTTGGGTTTATTTTTAGCATGCACCGCCTAAAAATAAACCCAACAGCGGGAGATAATTTCTCATGAACCGTGTGAAATCATCAAAATTTTATATGAAGGGGTTTTTGGGGCTGGGGAAGGTTCTTATGATTGTTTGAGACCCCTACTCTCTCAGGAAGGGGGGTGCTGCTACATATGAGACACAAATTTCTTCATAACTCGAGAACTAATCAAGCAAATCGAATCAAATTTGGCACGTGGCGGGTTTTGAAGGCAAGAATGTTTCTATGGTGGTTCAAGACCCCTACCCTTTTTGAAAAGGTGGGGGGTTCAAACAAATGAAACTCAAATTTTTATTATAATCGAAGAGCCCCGTGTGATGTTTCGAGAACTAATCAAGCAAATGAAACCAAATTTGGCATGTAGGGGGTTTTGAAGGCAATCATTGTATGGTGGTTTGAGAAACCACACCTTCTGGAAGGGAGGGCTCCGTACAAATGAAACACAAATTTCTACCAAAAATAAGAATTATCCAGGATACTTAAACACAAAACGTGTATTTCTCGGGTGAGAAGCATGTTTTGATAGAAGTTTGAACCCCTGCTTATTCAAGAAAAAAAAACCATAAAAGTGCCAGTTACATTAAATTTTCCTTCACTTAATTGCAAGCGTAGCAGCACACACACCGGGTTCGGCTAGTTATATATGAAAATCTCTTAAGTGCTTCAAAGCAGTTTTATTTTAGATTGTTTTGTTAAATTTTGTGTTGTGTAGAGCAACTACAGCTGGCAGAGCCTTAAATCAGAAGAAACCGAACGAAGATTGCATTTAAGGATAAATCTATCAAATGGGACAAAGTTGCATACACGAAAAGGCCCAATTTTGTGCTTATAGACCGACATTACATCCATATCTATCGAAAGTTCCTGACGTTAAAAAATGATTTGTGTAACTTTTTGTGAAACAAACTAGCAAATGTCTTATTAAACTTGTCTAAGCAAATGTGTAGCCATTTGAATAGCGTTTACAGCTCAGATAATGTATGTGTTATAACGAAAAAATTGATCGATCGTTACGTATTAGGCTGAGTTAAGGGACACATACCCTATATCGGGATTTTCAAGCCTCTCGTTGATAAGACAGCAGTCAGGTATTTTTTTATTTATACCGGTGTCTGTAACACATTTTTCATAGAGATATTTCAATACAATGGAGTCTGATATACATTTGAAATGAAGTCAGATACAAACTGGAAGTTCTTCATTTCGTTTAGTTTATCTTTCATAGCTTTTCAAGCTTTTGAAATACTGCTTCTTCTCTCCCTAAACAAAACTATCCGAGACACACACATATCCCAAAGCATCCACTTGATTCTTTTCCATCGCGTCCAAACAGTAACGGGTAAGTCTGACTGCCACCGAGTCTGACAAAAAATTGCCTGTTTTTTAATAATGTATTACGAAAAATACATTTTCGTGTGCTTTTCAATTAAAAATAATGCATAAAATCTAGTGTTGGTATATTTGAAAAAAATCATTTTCAAAATTTTTAAAAAACTTATTATTATTTAAAATCAAAAACTTAAAAAGTTAAAGAAGTAATCAACTAAAACTCTTCACCAGCTTTAAGGACATAGCTTCAGCTTTTAAAAACGTAAAAATTAAGAGGATCAAAGGGGGGGGGGGGAGGTCCTTTGAGAAAATCAATGTTTTATGTTTTTTTAAGCATGGATTAACATTTTTTTAGATTCGGTGTATTTTTTTCTTGAAACACATTTCATTACCATTTTTTTTTTTGAGACGACATTTTGATCAGATGAGTCGTTTGAGAAAAATTATTATTTGAAAAAATAAAATCCACATTTTGAATACGCCGTTACAGAAAAATAAGATAGTGTTGGATTTTTTTATGAAAAACGTATTTGTGTGTAGAAACCAACATATGGACAAAATTTCATTCAGATTGAAGATAGTAGGGTCTAACCGGTTTGCTATTCTGGCTGGAAATGCTCTATTGCCAGGGTTTCTTTCTAAAAATGTAAATGGCCACTCGTGGCCCCACGGGAACCTGATAGGTCTGAAAACAAATCATCAGATAGCCAAAATGTTGAAAAATATGTTACTGTTACTGTTAACTGTTACTACACAAATCGCTTATTGCTTGCTCTCAACTTAGTGTTCTAAATGCACTTCCACAGTAGCTTATTGAGAGTTTTCGATGCCAGGTACCATTTTTGCATTAGTATGATTGTGTGGTAAGTACAATCATACCCTATTATGCCCAAAGAGTCGAAAAATTTTCCTGAACGAAAAATTCCTAGACCCGACCGGGAATCTCAGTCACCCCCAGCATGGAGTAATATCTGCTGGTTTTGACGGTGGAAACGATGACCATCATGATCGTCTGTGAACTAAAGAAGTAAAATGACGGTCAATTTCCACGCCGGTATACTTCTAGGATTTTTTTTTTTTTTTCATTAGACCGAATCTAACATTGAGAGACTCTCTTTGATTACTTTCTCTTTCATTCATATTCCAATCACCTTTACGTTTTTATTTAGCACTGTTTTGTTTCGATCTGAACTACACAGAAAAAACTAATTAATTTTAACAAGCGTGTAAAATATCCCCTCGTTTAATTCCAAGCTAAAGGAGACGTAAACCACGAAATTGTTTGCAACTTTTCATGTGCCATACAACAATATTGGCAATCTTTCATACAACAGGCTGGATTCAGGCGTTATTTGGCTTAAATTTACATGAACTATCCCATTATTTTCTGGAAAATCCAGCATTCCCTTTATGTGCATTAAATAACGCAGAAAATTCAATGTTTATTTTTATCTGTGTAAAGGATCCCTCGAAAGTTTGATAGCGATGCTGTAAAGAATGAAGAGAGCGTGACCGGAGAGATTCTCTCAATGTTCGATTCGCCTTTATGAAAAAAAAAACCCGAAATTTATTCTTGGCGATACGATCGTATCACATAACACTTAAACAAGCTATAAAAAATGAGTGAGAAACGAGAGAGAAAAATATCTCTCTGTTGTTATTTCATGTTGATGAGAAGTTTTAGAGAGTTTTCGGAGCAGAATAATTACTAAATAGTTTGATAATATTTTCCTAAATTTCTTGATCTGTAATGTAAATTATATAACAGTTTACGGATAACAAATACCATGATATGAAATACTTCTGCGTGAAATAGATCATGGATAACTTTCTTTGCATACCACTACCACCCAAATTGAATTGTATTTTTCCCAAATCAGTTGAAGTATAACTCTCGTATGAAACAACGATCGCTAGAGTTTTTACTTATTCCACCGAATCCGAAAGTGGTCAGTTTTTCTCATCGTCGGTCAAACAAATTTGTCGCGAAAGTGTCCGCTTTTAGTCACGTTGGTCGCCATCAGTCGTCGCCAATCACCGGTGAATAATATTCTCTTCTCGAAACAGAGAGAAAGAGAGACTCTTCAGTTACCTTGATTGTTAAATGCAAGAATCTCATTGGTCAATTCTATCGCTAGTACCGTGATGGAACTCAGTACTGGTTTTTACCACCGTCTCCTCTTCCAAACCCAACTTGGCAGAAATAAAACCACGGGCTTTATTTGTGGGCACCCTTCCTCAGATTATCGGGACTGGTTTGGTCCCACGACACCGGATTCATCAGCTCAATCAAGAGGATTTTTTTCTGGTACATTTTGGCTTTAAAAATTCCGCGAGAAAATCAAACGGACTGTCAAAAAACTTCAACTATCAAGCTATAAACTATTCTGTCCGGATGTAGTTCATAGCCTACTACTATAACACAGAAGCTAGCTCTAGAATATACACACGACAACGGGCACGATTCTATGTCATAGTGCCAAACAAATCGTTTGGTAGTCATCATTATGAGCAATCACTACATAGTTTCGATGTTCCTATGAACTATTGCATAGTTTTCTAGCATATAGCTCAATATATACTAGAAATAACCGTCGTATGGCGACACCTTTATTAATAGTGGCACATAATAATGGTGACATTCAAAATTATAATAGTCCCATGTTCTATCAAAGACTAACTTACATACTTGAAATCCACTGAGAATTGCTCTTACGGGCATTTGATTCACTTGGCCTATATTCAATTAACTCTCGATCTCTGTACCCTGAGGGAACGACCCAGAGCCCTTACAAACATGAGACTTAACGAGTAACAAGTTCGGTAATGACTGAACTCTACAAATGCTCAACTAGGAAGATGTAATGGCAAAGTTTTATCTAGATTGCAAAAGTTGACCCATGTGGGAAGCACCTTGAGGCACAATCGGCTGAACCAGACAATTCTATTACCACCCGTGTGCGACACTAGCACGGTACGGTGGTGATTATTGTGGCTTCAAGAAGTTCGTTGATTAGTGTCATCACAGTACTTTGGATTCCATTTTAATTAAATTTCACTTTGTGAAAAGTTCTTCCAAGTTATGTACATACATTACAGTTTGTCACATTTTTCAAAAGTGCAGCGCAAGACTTCCTTGGCACTTTGGCACCAACTCACACAAATATCATTTCATGCATCAATACGATTTCCATTACATTCTCCAAACATGCGAAAGTTCAAAACCCAAACATTTAATTTAATGTGATTCCCACTGCTCAGCAACGTTGATAACAATTCTACTGGTGCCCGAAAGCTATGAGAATGAGTGAGAAGCTTGCCTTCCGAAAATGTTTGATAAATGGTCACGATAACGCAACCCTCGTTGGCCTCCCATTCACCCCTGAACAAGGGAAAGCATCATCCCAGAGCGTATTTTAGCAAATATTACTTCCTTCCTTCCTCCCAGTGAGCGTCAGAGGGACGAGATCCAAGAAGAACGGGCACCATCGGCATCGCCTCGTCCTTGTCGTCACTCAATGCGGATATTACTGGTGCGGGTTCAAAACAACCACTTTGCGCGCTTCCTGCTGTATAATATGTATAACGTGCATAAGAAAGGTTGCTTCGACATAAGTGTTCCAGGGCAGCTGCAAGGGGAATTCCAACTCCGAACCTTGCCTTTGCACGCAGCTGTTCTTCAAAACATCAAGCCGGTCCACCATGATCAGCCATCGCATCGCTCTTGGAGTCTTGGATAAGGAAAAACAGCTCTCTCAAGATATGTTACTTCGTCACGTCACAAATTTCAATTGTGTGTACCTACGCTTCCGAGGAAAGCTCCCGACCTACGTCCCAGCAGAGGGAATAAGTTTCATCAATAAAAATAAAGGGTGTGCTTATCTTTGGTGAGGTTTGCTCTGTTACGTCTTCTGATACCAATGGAAACGGAATACATTACGTGTTTGGGACGATGGGGGTAGGTGAATGCTGAGGATATTTGTGAACACGATTGGATGAGTTTCGGCTTACTCGGGTGGAAAATTTGTGTTGCCATGATTATTTCCACCGAACGAATGAATCATTGCAAGGAGCATCACAACTTTATGTAAGTAAATAATTGTGTAACGCTAGGTATCATTCATCCGTACTAGTAAAAATTTATTCTGCTTAGCTGAAGTTATACTCATTTCTAATAAATTAAGCGTTGTAAACAGAAATGATTAACCGGTTGTTGTTGAATGCGCGGAATGAATCAGAACCGGTTTCCCCATGTTTGTTTGGAGAAGCGTTGATTCATGAGTGAATTTCATCCCCATCAATCGGTAGTGGCGCATGTGCTGATATTACCCTCCAACATCATTCATTAGCAGGGGTTTGTTTACATTCCGTTCCAACGTGGGACTTGTTGCTTTCATAGTTATTTTTGAAGTATTCACTATCATGGAGAAATCGGACGCATCAATAATTGAAGCATACCAGGAACCAGGCATAGCAGGAACGAATAACTTGTAACTGGCCTTGGTATTTAGGAGCTCAGATTAAGAGGTAGAATACCTGAGGATAACATCATAAAATTGTTCCCACAATGTTATGTGAATACCAAGTTGAGGTAAGACAATACTAAAATAGTACCTCTCAGGTATTCCCAGGTATCCGAAATAACGAGTTTTTTTATTCGAGAGATATTTTGCTTACAATTCTTAGGTATTTTGTTTAGGCCCCGAGCAGGAGACAACAACAAATGAATACCTTAATTTGATCTTGATAACTGCCATTGGTATTGAAGAGCTCAGATTAAGAGGTGAAATAACTGAAAAAAATACCTAAGATTTGCAAGTGAAATATCTCTCGAATAGCAAAACTTGTTATTTCGGATGCCTAGGAATACTTGAAGGGTACTATTTTGGTATTGTCTTACCTTAATTTGGTATTCGCATAACATTCTTAAATACCAAGGCCATGCTGTAGAAGGAGATGTTCGCTCATCACCATGCGACGACAAAAAGTGTTGCCCGCTGTTTCGAGCGAAACCCCAAGGCCAGTTATTCGCACTTGCTCGGTGTATTTTACCTCTTAATATAAAGGGTGTTTCGATCAAGATTTGGTTGACTCAAACTTGACTCATTTCCTTTCATCGTGCATTGAAAAATTTGCACACCCCTCATTTTGAATATGTGTGCGTGTAGCATCATGCCTCTATTTTGATTTTGAGATTCGCACATCAATTTTCAAAATGTCGTCGAAGGAAGAGAAGCAATGCATCAAAATTTTGCACGTGCATGGCGAAAGTCCAAAGTACACTCACGCCAAGTTGGCGAAATTGTTGAATGTGGTTAAGTCAACTGTGACCAACGTATTAAAAGTGTTCAGTGACCGTTTGTCGACAGCCAAGAAAGCTGGATCGACGGGAAATCGAAAGCCGGAGGCCACAGCGACGACAAAAAGAGTTGCCCGCTGTTTCGAGCGGAACCCCAACCTCTCCGTCCAAAATGTCGCAAAGAAGCTGGGAGTGGTGCCTTCAACCGTGGATAGAACTAAAAACGAGCTGGACTGTCAACTTACAAGAAAGTGGTAACTCCAAATCGCGACGATAAACAAAACACGTCGGCCAAAGCACGATCTCTAAAGTTGTAAAGGGTGATACGGTCAAAATTTGGTCAAGGGAAAACGCGTGTAAATCGGTGAAATCGTTTATTTAAAAAATCAAATTAAATTTCTTTTTCAAGTTCAATTAGTATAAAATTCAGGAAAAATATTCAGTTAGGCTTCCGCTTTTCCAAATCCGAATTGCCGGGTCTTACGCTTGACCCCTACCATCAGATTTTGTACAGCCACCTTGTCCACCTTCTTCGCCGCAGAAAGCCAGTTTGCCTTGAACTGCTGCTCGTCCTTAGCAGTTTTTTTGGTCTTCTTTAGGTTCCGCTTGACAATAGCCCAGTATTTCTCAATTGGGCGGAGCTCTGGCGTGTTGGGAGGGTTCTTGTCCTTGGGAACCACCTGCACGTTGTTGGCGGCGTACCACTCCATGGCCTTTTTACCGTAATGGCAAGATGCCAAATCCGGCCAAAACAGTACGGAACAACCGCGTTTCTTCAGGAAAGGCAGCAGACGTTTATTCAAACACTCTTTCACGTAAATTTCTTGGTTGACAGTCCCGGAAGCTATGAAAATGCTGCTTTTCAAGCCACAGGTACAGATGGCTTGCCAAACCAGATATTTCTTTGCGAACTTTGACAGTTTCGTGTGCTTGAAAATATCTGCTACCTTTCCCCTTCCTTTTGCCGTATAAAACTCCTGTCCCGGAAGCTGCTTGTAGTCGGCTTTGACGTAAGTTTCGTCGTCCATTACCACGCAGTCAAACTTCGTCAGCATCGTCGTGTACAGCCTCCGGGATCGCGCTTTGGCCGTCGTATTTTGTTTATCATCGCGATTTGCAGTCACTACCTTCTTGTAAGTCGATAGTCCGGCTCGTTTTTTGGCTCGATGCACGGTTGTAGACGATACACCCAGCTTATTTGCGGCATCTCGGAGAGATAGGTTAGGGTTTCGCTTGAAACTACTGGCAACTCCCTTTGTCGTCTCAGCGGCTTCCGGTTTTCGATTTCCCCCCGATCCAGACTTCCTGGCTGTCGACAAACGTTCCCCAAACACTTTAATTACATTTGTAACGGTTGATTTGGTAACTTTTAGCGATTTTGCCAACTTTGCGTGCGAGTAGCTCGGATTTTCGCGATGCGCGAGCAAAATTTTGATACGCTGCTCTTCTTGCTTGGACGGCATTTTGACAACTGAAGAGTGAATTCCAAAATCAAAATAGGAGCAACATTCTACACACACACACCTTCAAAATGAGGGGTGTTCAGGTTTTTTAAATGCAAAATTGAAAGAAATACGTCAAGTTGATATTGACCAAATTTTGACCGTATCGCCCTTTACACGACGATGCTGACGAAATTTGATTGCGTGGTACAGGACGATTAAACTTACGTCGAGGCAGACTTTAAGCAGCTTCCAGGACAACAATTTTATACGGCAACCGTACAGAGAACGTGGCAGATTGTTTCAAGCACATTAAACTGTCAAAGTTCGTGAATAAATAACTGGTGAGGCAAACTATCTGTACCTGTGGCTTGAAGAGCAATGTTAACATTGCGACCGGAACCGTCAACCAGAATATTTATCTGAGCGAGTGCCTACAAAAACGTCTACTGCCTTTTCTGAAGCGACACAATTGTTCCGTTATATTTTGGCTGGATTTGTCATATTGCCATTACGGAAAAAATTCCATGGAGTGGTGTGCTGCTAACAACGTTCAAGTGGTGCACAAGGACAAGAACCCTCCCAACACGCCAGAGCTCCGCCCAATCGAACAATATTGGGCCATCGTCAAACGGAACCATAAAAAGACTCAACAAGCTGTTGTGAGCGAGAAACAGTTTAAGGCAAACTTGCGTTTTGCGGTGAATAAAGTGGACAAGGAGACTGTACAAAATCTTATGGCATGTGTCAAACGAAAGACCCTGCATTTCGAATTCGATAAAATGAAAGCTAAGCTGAATATTTCTCCTGTGTTCTGTATTAACTGAACTTGAAAAATAAAAAGAAGTGACTCCTACTTGGCACCCCAGTGGGTCTGCGTTCAATCCCAGTCGAGGTCGGTAGTTTTTCTGAGGCGAAAAAATCTGGTCACGGAAGGGAAGTAAAACCGTTGATCCCGGCTCATGTGTTGATGAGTGCGATATATAGAGTCCAGATGGTGGAGTCGCCTTCCTAGCGTCAGTCGTTGTCACCACGTTGTGAGAAAACAGACCGACGGAAAATAAACGAATAAAAAACAATGCTGTTAATTTGAAGTTTTAATAAAACTACAGCAAAGCAACAATTAATGGATTTTGCAAACTTATTGTATCACGAATAACAGTTATTTTTGTGCGCAGAAATTAACCTTTAGTCAACTTTTAGTCAGCAACATGCAAATCACTTACGCCAGAAGAAAAGTTTAAGAATAGCTGTTAGTTTTGCTGAAAAGTTTTTCCAGAACTTTTCTAACTTTTCTCTGACATCGGTCTGATAAAATCTTATAAAATGGTTGTCATAAAAAATGCACTTATAACTTCAAGGCTAACATTTTGCTTTCTGAAGTACGCCTTAATAAACAAGTATTATGTACAAACGTCTCAAAAGATTGAATGTAAAGAAATATTGTTTTTAGTCAAATAGTAACAGAGGGTAAAAACCAGTGAATAATCACTATTTCATGAAACGACATCTCAGTAGATGGCTGTAGCAGTAAGGTTCGATATATGGTAATCCCTTGAAATACCCAATTTGAGGACTGTTTTAAACCAACAGTAAGGATGCTCTCTCTCTTTCTCTTTCTATCTTTCTCTTCGTCTTTATCTCAAGCCAACTACTCTCTCTCTCTCTCTCTCTCTCTCTCTCTCTCTCTCACTTGCCGGTCAAACCTTGGGCCAAGTCAACATCGATGCAGAGATGATAATCAAGGCCTGCTCTAAACTCAAATTGTCTCATCCCGGGCCGGATGGAATTTCTTCGTCCTTTCTCAAACTACACCTGGATAGTTTGTTGCCCCCGCTGCTTCACGTTTTTCGACTATCTGCGGCTGTCGGTATTTTTCTTCGCTGTTGTAAATTTGCGCACATGTTTCCAGTACACAGAGAGGGTAGCAAACGGGACGCTGGCAATTATCGCGTCATAACTTCGCTACATTAATGATAGTATGGCGAAACGCGCCCAAACGGATGTCATTTACACCGACTTGTCTGCAGCATTCGATAAATTGAACAACCGCATAGCAATTTTATTTAGCAGCTGCCTCAAATCGATGAATCTCTCTCTCTCTCTCTCTCTCTCTTTCTCTCTCTTTTTGAGGCAGAACACGAAGGATTCTCTAGATGTTTGTGCTCAATTGATTTTCCTTTCTGAAGTTCCACAATCCATAATTCAGAGATGCGTCGATCAATCCACTAAAACTTTTCACCAATTTCTTCGTCTAAAAAACTTTCAACTCTCAATTAATGCAGACGCCATGAAATTGTTTAAAGATATGTCCACTAAGAATTCGGAATAATTAAATCATCTGTATCTCGGTTACGGATTGACGTACAAATAAGTTTAATGCATCAAAACCAAGGTATTTCACTGTTCTTTGAGAAAAATATATCAATACAAAGCATTTCTGTTCCTCCCATCAAAAGCTGCACACCTCCGGAGCCAACTTCCTTGGCACATTTGTTCCACATATTGGTCATCTGAGTCGCATCCCGAGCCGTTTTTCCACTTTTCTTTAGCTTCCGCTTCATTATTGCTCAAAATCTCCGATGGGCCTGAACTGCGGGCAGTTGGGTGGATTTATGTTTTTTATCGATGAAATCTACGTTATTATCGCGGTACCACTAGATGACTACCCGTATGTACTGGAAACTCACCAAATCTGGCCAGAACTTCACGGGACCTTTATGAGCTTTAATGAAAAGTAGTACGTGGTTTTTGAGGCATTCTTCCTTATACAGCTTCGAGTCCATCGTCTTATTCGTCACGAACACTTTGATCTTCGCTCCGCGACTGCATATCCTTTGTCAAATCTTCAGTTTTTTTTTTTTGGCAAATTTGCCCATTAAGGGCAAAGTCAGTCGAGGATCTGAGAATAACGACCGATTTGAAAATAATTGAATGAACTGCTCTATATAATGAACTTATCACCAACACATCTACACTATGGTACATAATGAACATTTTATTTTTATTTTTGTTGATATATTTTGCCGAAGAAGTATTGTTATCATAAAAAAACTAAGAATGATGAAAAAAGATTCACAGAAGAGACCTTCTCTAAAATATTCCCAGTTGTTCTCCGGTACTTGACAAATCTTATTCTCATATTTGCAAATACAATCACCGCTGACATTTTCCTATTGCTACGCTCACGTGAATCTTGTTCAAAGATTGTCAAATATTTCCAGAATATTCATTATATTCTGATCAAGGTACAACAAGATTACTTATATTGTTAATTAATTTTGTTCAAGTACGTGAATCTAGCATTTTTTATTTCATAGGGGAATGGATATGAAGATAAATATAAGTATACTAGCTGAACCCAGTGCGAGCCTTGCAACGCATGCTAATTAATAGAACTGGCGCGTTTATGGTTTTTGTTCTGAATGAATCTGGTTAAAATATTTTTGTTTGCTTGTGTGTGTTATTTATGCAAAAAAAATGGTTTGTGTTGTTAATTTAACCCTTGGACCGGTAGTTTTTACCGGTTTTGCTTTGTGTGTAGAAGCATTTCAAAGACAAACGAAGCCGTATCCTGTCAGTTTGTACGTAATTTTTTCTTGCATAGCCTAACTTCTTGTGCATAATGTAGCACTGAGAGTAACTCAACCAATTCTTGACTAAAAAGGGGTTCAAACTTCTATCAGAATATGCTTCTTACCCGAGAAATGCACATTTTGTGTTTTAGTTGCATGGATAATTCATGCACAATGTTTGGTTCAAATGGCTGTTTCATTAGTTTGAGAGCCCACCTTCCCCCTCTCCAGAGGGAAGGTGTCTCGAACCACCTAAGAAAAAAAATCCTGCCCAAAAACCTCCACATGCCAAAGTTGGTTCTATTTGAAGAACTCCAATTCCAAGAACTTGAACTTTGCAGAAATTTGTGTTTCATTTGTATGAAAGTCCTCCCCTTCCAGGCGGGGAAGGAGCTTCGGAACAACATAACAACCCCTACATATAAGTTTTCATAACAGTAGGTATGATTGTCATGTTTGGTTGACATTTGTGTCTAATTTGCATGAGAGCCCACTCCTTCCAGAGAGGGGAGGAGTTTTAAACCTCCATAGAAACATTTCTTGGTTCCGAAAACTCCCACATCCCAAATTTGGTTCCATTTGCTTGATTAGTTCTCGAGTTATTCAGAAATTTGTGTTTCATTGGTGTGGGAGGATCCCTTCTAGATGCGGGAGGGATCTCGAACCATCATAAGAACCTTCCCCGACTCCAAAAATCCCTGCATAAAAATAGTCATACCTGTTGGGATAATTCTTATGTTTGGCTCAAATTAGTGTTTCATTTGTATGAGAGCCCCTTCTTCCAAAGAGGAGGGGGTCTCAAACCACCGTAGAAACTGTTCTTGCCTACAAAAACCTCCACATGCCATATTTGGTTCCATTTGTTTGATTAATTCCTGAGCTATGCAGAAAATAGTTTTTCATTTGCATGGGAGCCCCCCTTTCTAAAGGCGGGAGGGGTTTTGAACTATCATAAGATCCTTTCCCGGACCCGAAAACCTCTGCATACAAATTTGCATAGCAGTAGGGATAGTTCTCATGTTTGGTTTAAATTTGTGTTTCGTATGTATGGGAGCCCCCCTTTCCAGAGTGAGGAGAGGTCTCAAATTACCATAAAAACATTTCTTGCCTTCAAAAACTCGCCCATACCAAATTTGGTTTCATTTGCATGGGGCCCCCCTTTCTAGAGGCGGGAGGGGTCTTGAACTATCATAAGCTGCTCTCCCGGACCTAAATACTTCTACATACAAATTAGCATAGCATTTCTCATGTTTGGCTTAAATTCATGTTTAACTTTTATGGGGGCCCCTTTTTCCATAGGGAGGAGGGACTTCAGACCTCCATAAAAACATTTCTTGCCTACAAAAATTCACCCATACCAGTTTTGGTTCCATTTGCTTGATTAGTTCTCGAGTTATGCAAGAATTTGTTTTTCATTTGCAAGGGATCCCCCCTTTCTGGAGGCGGGAGGGGTCTCGAACTATCATAAAATGCTTTTCCAGATCCAAAAACCACTGAATACAAATTTTCCAAACAGTAGGCATAGTTCTGATGTTTGGTTGACATTTGTGTTTCATTTGTATGAGAGCCCCCCTTTTTAGAGGGAAGAGGAAGGGCTTTGAACCACCATAAAACATTTCATGCCTTAAAAAACTCGTTTATTCCAAATTTGGTTCCATTTGCTCTATTAGTTCTCGAGTTATGCAGAAATTTGTGTTCCATTTGTTTGAGAGCCCTGCCCCCCCCCCCCTCCCTCCTCATATTGCGGAAGAGTCTCAAATCATCATAGAAATATTTCCCTCCTTCAAAAACTTCCACATGCTGAATTTGGTTCCATTTCCCTGATTAGTTCTCGAGTCATGCAGAATATTGCATTTAATTTGTATCGGAGCCCACCCCCCTTTAGGATGGGGAGGGGTCTCAAACCAACATTGAAAATTATTTTGTCTTCAAAAACCACCACATGCTAAATTTCGTTCCGTTTGCTAGATTAGTTCCCGAGTTATGCAGAATATTGTGTTTTATTTGTATGGGAGCCCCCCCCTTTTATGATGGGGAGGGTTCTCAATCTACCATAAAAACCTTTCTTGTCTTCAAAAACTTTGCTTGATTAGTTCTCGAGTTATGCAGAAATATGTGTTTAATTTGTATGGGAGCCCCCCTTTTCAGAGAAGGGAGGGGTATCAAACTACCTTAAGAACCTTCCCCGGCCTCAAAAATCCCTGCATACAAAATTTCACGCCGATCGGTTCAGTAGTTTTCGAGTCTATTAGGTTCAGACAGACAGACAGACAGACAGACAGACAGAAATCCATTTTTATATATATAGATGAACATATATCACATTTTCATAGACTCAATAGAATAAAATTATTTTTATATTCTCCATTCATAGCGAGCAAAATAATAGCTGAATAATATTTAACACATTAGCAACACTCAAACGGCATAATGGCACAGACCCACTCTGAACATCGAAGTGAACTCAACTCTGTTCCTGCATTCATCGCTTGGCATCCGTTTGCATGTAGAAGTACGATTGAAAAACATGTTGCTCTCACACCGGGATTACTCGAAATTCATATGCAAAACTATATTATATTTTTACATCAAAAGATTGCCTGTTGAAGTGGCGGACTTAGTCCGTGCTTTAACCTACCCCGCAGTGGGATGTTAGGCAAAAATGTCGTTGGTTCGAGTACCACTGTACACATGCCCTTTTCGCTCAATTTTCCTAAAACATCTGCTATGTTTCCGAGCCTGCCGCACACTAGCGGAACTATCAAAAAAACTTTCTCTTCATATCTTTCAATTCTAGCCAAAAACATTGTTGTTCACTCTTGGTGCCTCATGGTGATGAGCGAACATCTCCTTCAACATCATCAAAAGATTGCTAAGATTGCAATCTTATGGTACCAATAAAAGTACATAAAACAAAATTTCATAGCATACTTTGTGCATTTCTAAAACCACCTAAAACGTTCCACGCTATGGGAGCTGCGAACCGTGGGAGGTAGAGGACGAAAAAAATAATAATAACCAACAGCACAAACCGTCTATTCATTTCCAAGTTTAGTATATGTCCAGCCGTAGCTAGGATAGGATGTACATTTCGTTTAGGAAGAATTGTACATCGAAGAGGATTATTTTGAAACGCCGACAACGTGGCATCAGTATTTTTCAGAATGAGCAAGTGCAGAGAAGATGTTTGTTCAATTGATAAATTTTTCTTTCAAATGATTAGTCAAACGGCTATCAAAATACTTGATTATATCAAAACTGGCTAATAATTATGTAATATTTGTTTTTGTACCTTATGCATCGTTCTATATTCCATAAACAACGAGTCACTTGTTGAATTCAAATGGATATTGCATATGTTGAATTAAAACAAATCTTTGTTTTTTTTCCTGTAATCAAAAATTGTATTGTATTGACCAGATGATATCATAATTTTAGGAAATTTGCAAACTATTTTCATCGACCACCTAACTAACTAACTTGCAATCAATTAATCTATGTCAGAACCGTTTCGCCAATATTTCAAATAAAAATATTAATTGTAGGTATATTATAGATCAGAATGTTCAAGTGGTTTTACGAAAAGTTGTCTAAGTATTAAGAATATTTTGAGAAAATTTAAACAAATGGTCTGACGATATGTGTATGTGCCAGGTGATTTCCCAAAATAATAAATCAATTAAGTTTGGTAATTTAGGTAGGTATATTGTGAGGAATAAATCTTTTAAAGGCATGGTGTAGTGCCTTTAGATACTTTGAAAGACGTAAATAAACTTTAAATAATTTTGAAAATAGCTGCATTAGTTCTTGGTTAGTCAAAATATTAATGTATATTAATGAATAATATTCTGAGAAAATTTATCAAATCAAACATTAATTTTCGGAACAATTCGATAAATTTAACAACAATTTTTCACAAGCTATCTTTGTTTTTTCACGTACTTCGTTTAAAGTTAAAATTTTTCACTATTTTTATGAATAGCATTCAAGTATTTTATTATATTTTGAGATGATTTTTACAAATAATTCGAAGGCATATTGATGCATCCCCAAGATATATGAAGCTTTGGTAAAATTTGAATTTGAACTTTGGTAAAATTTGAATTTGAACAATCAATTTGAAGAATACTAAGAAATTTCAAGTTAATTTAATATAAGTTAAAATGTTACAATATTTCTTGTGAACGATTTTCTGTGATTTTGGAACGGTCTGAAAAAGTTTTCTTTTTTTAAATATAGTGAGTCCCTCTTGTGTTGATATTCTTAGAATATTCAAAAAAAAAAGTTCAATCATTCCTACGAATAGTTGAACGCTATTACCCGCTGAAACAAAATAATCTAAGAGTATTTTCTCCAATGCTTAAAATAATGAAAAATGTTGTAAATATACTACAGATCAGAATGTCTAAGGGTTTTTTTTAATGAAAAATGGTCAAACTTTTAAGAATACTTTGAGACAAATGAAAACACATCTAATGATGGCATTTAAATTAAAAAATACCAGACTTATTCAAAGGCGTAAAAAATGCGAATATAATATTGTTAAGTATTAAACTTATAAAAATGGTATTTTGAAATATTGCGAACAACTAAAACAAATCCAATGCATTTCTGTGAGTTTGGAAATAAGCTGCCTTATTAATTTCAGGGTAATATCTTGGAAGTCAAAACAGTCAAGTATTTTTATGTACAATTTTCTAAGCTCTAAGAATATTCCAAAAACGTTTAAGCAATCAACTTTTTAAGTTGAATCAACATTTTAATGAGCCTGGCAGTTTGATTAACTAACTATTTTTTTTAAATATCTTAAAAAGCGCTTTCCTTTCTTCACCGTGTCCAATATATTCTATACAAAATTAAACTATTTATTTCAAATCGATACTCCAGGTTTTATTGATAACTTTACCTATTATATTGCAATAAAATACTGATCAGCTTCAGTATATGTATTATAATAACACCGCCTTTAACCTTCTTGACCAGCTCCAGACGTTTTTCGAAACCGTCACAGGCGGACTTCCATCGGCATTTCGTCTAAATTCGTTGGATTACGTTTTGAATTGGTTCATATTAGACGCACTGTGGTCATTTACCTTCGCCAGCATGTATGACCATACGAAATAATCCAAGGGATTCAGATCTGTTGAACTGGGAGGCCATTCATTCTTGTCCAAAGAGTCGGTCAAATTTTCTCGGCACCAGCCCTGAACTGCAAATCTCGTATGCGATGGCGCTCCGTCCTGCTGAAACACATGGTGATCATCTCCAAACACCTTTTGTACATATGGCTTGACAACTTTCTCCAAAACCTCCGTTATTTTTATTTTCTTTGTGAAAAATACATGTAAAAATATTTAAACAATCGTCTGACGTCATTTACATACGCCTGATAATTTACGAAAATAATCAAATTCACTTGAAATAATTTGAAGAAAATTACCTTAGTTTTCTCAAGTAAATTTGTGAATACGTAAGTCATACTTATAAAGTTAAAACAGGTAAAACAAAAAGATTTATTTTCAGATTGAGGAAATCATCTGATGGCATTTTGATTTTGATGAACATAAAATAAACTATAAGACATTATAGAATTCCAAAAAACATGGATGCTTAGGAAAAAACAAGCTTAATGCATTCAAATTGAAAAAAAAAACCGTGAATAATGTTTTCAAAAATATTTTATGAATATAATTATAATGTTCAAAATTTTCATTATATTCTAAGAAAGTTCGAACAAATAATTTGGCGACATTTTTATGCACTTGTACATTTCCACTACAATTTCATAAGTCATTATTTTGTATACGTTAATATATTGTTAGTTGAATCCTAAAGGGTTTGAGCTGTTTAGTGGAATACCTGTAACTAGAAATTAGAAGAAAAATTAGTATTTTCCATTTAATTCCAACTACCTTTGCTTATCTTCGACAGATACGCGTATTTCGTCTACAATGTGTAGACTTCTTCAGTGTCTCGTACTAATAACTCGACTTGAGTCGACCAGTGAATTTACGGAAATCATCTGAAGCCGTTTTGATACGCCTGACATTTTTTTTTTAAATAATGAGATGAATTTGACATAATTTGAAGTAAGCTGTATTAGTTATTTCTTGATGATAAATTATAAGTCAAAAAATTAACGACTCTTAAGTTTACAGAATGATCTAAGACATTTTTATGGGAGTGGCGATTTTCTAAAATAATTTAGTTCATTGAACAGCTTTTTTTAAATAACTTAAGTTGTTTGGTGGATATATTGTAAGTTGAAACCATCGATTTTCATAAAAGTTTTCTATGCAGTGTGTGCAGGAATTGTTTTCAATTAATGAACCCATATTTAAATTATTTTAATGTATCGTATTTTGGTACAGTTGGTCAAATTTATTCAAGAATGATTTTTTTATTCTAATACTTGCAGAATATTAACAGAACTCATTCAAAGTGATTGAATAGTGGCCGGGGCTTATTTCAAATAATGACGGTCATTTTGAATGATTTGGACAAGATTTGGTATGGTCATTTTAGATAAATATTTATTTTGGATATGAGTACAGTTAATTTTATTTTGATTTGGCTTCGGAATATCTGATTTAATAAAGTTTTGATTTTTTTTTAAATAATTGTCTAATCCATTTCCAATTTGTGAGGTTTGATCAAAACGGTTTAGTTTAGCAAATAATTATTTGTTTTATTTTTATTCAGAGCATATTTGCACAAAATAATCAGAATAATTTTACTGATGTTGGGAACTCGAAAAAATACGCCCATTTTAAGGAATTTGTAAAAACATCATTCAGAACATTTCAAAAAACTAAAAATATTGCTTAAAATAATACTTGAATAGAGTATCACAGTATCATTGAGTCAAAATTCTCAAGACCATTTTTTTCCGAAAATTTTCTTCACCATCATATGATTTGCTTATATTTTACAGAATGATTTAAAGTACTATGAAAGTCATTCAAAAAAATTTAGATAACTAGTAAGTGTAAAATAAAAAAAACATTTTTTATTTCTTTAGAAAATCACGAGGAGTATCATTATTAAATTACATAGATGATTCATTTTCAAAAGAAAACTATTCATTAAAATAGATAAACATTACCTGCCACTATATTCACCTGATATAGCGCAGGCAGATAATTTCAACATTTTGTCAAATGCATTTGTACACGTTAGAAAATCGCTAGGTTGATGTGTCTGTTGAATGCAGTCCAATTTTTATTTGAAATTTTCTCAGAATGTTCTAAAAAGCTTCGAATATCATACACACAATTATTTAAACATTTTTACCTATATTGTATCAACTTTAAATGACTAACCCAAGTGTTTTGCAAATTGTGCTGCTATTTTCACCAAATTTTCATGTTCCTTGGGATTGCATAATATATTTTAGTCCAGTTTCTATTCATCAAAATGCTTCTAAATGATTTGAGAAAATCATATTAGTGTTTGACAAAATGCTAAGAATACTATCGAAAATATAATAATTGCATATTTTAGATTCAATAATATGTACGTATTGTATTCTAGTAAGCTTTTAACAAAATTATGTATAATTAAATTATTCATTAAAAACAAAAAGTGATGCATATCCAGATGCTATCGGAGGATTTGTTAAATTTTCTCGAAATATTATAGAGAGAATAATTCATTCAAATACTTGAGGGTACTACAACTTGTGTTCACATTATTATTTTTTAATAAATTTTTGAAAACATTCCTAATGGTTAAAAAAACGTTATTGTAAAAAAATGTCAGGCACATTAAATATCGTCAGACCATTTGTTTAAATTTTCTCAAAATATTCTTAATACTTAGACAACTTTTCGTAAAAACACTTGAACATTCTTATCTATAATATACCTACAATTAATATTTTTATTTGAAATATTGGCGAAACGGTTCTGACATAGATTAATTGATTGCAAGTTAGTTAGTTAGGTGGTCGATGAAAATAGTTTGCAAATTTCCTAAAATTATGATATCATCTGGTCAATACAATACAATTTTTGATTACAGGAAAAAAACAAAGATTTGTTTTAATTCAACATATGCAATATCCATTTGAATTCAACAAGTGACTCGTTGTTTATGGAATATAGAACGATGCATAAGGTACAAAAACAAATATTACATAATTATTAGCCAGTTTTGATATAATCAAGTATTTTGATAGCCGTTTGACTAATCATTTGAAAGAAAAATTTATCAATTGAACAAACATCTTCTCTGCACTTGCTCATTCTGAAAAATACTGATCTTTTGATGTAAAAATATAATATAGTTTTGCATATGAATTTCGAGTAATCCCGGTGTGAGAGCAACATGTTTTTCGATCGTACTTCTACATGCAAACGGATGCCAAGCGATGAATGCAAGAACAGAGTTGAGTTCACTTCGATGTTCAGAGTGGGTCTTTGCCGTTTGAAAGTTTTTCGCTTTTTTATTGTATATTGTGTCAACCTTCAACAATTATTTGATTTGGCCCGTTGCAGAATCAAATTAATTATATTCTATTGTTTCAATAAATAGTAGGTCTAACACCACAAGATAGGTCTTACGACATCTCTAATTGGACATCTAGAGGCTCAAGAGAATTGAAAACGATGTAAAATAGTTTATATGATGCATATATGCAGTGTCCAGGATGTTCCGGATACTCCCTGGAGTTCTGGCCAGCATCTGAAAACAACCGATTTCAGTCATATGACACATCACACGCAAGAAGAAACCAAAAATAACTGTAATGATGCCTATATGAAGTTCACTGCACTACATTGGAGACATTCGAACGAGTTAAGCTTTAGAACTTTTGTATAAATTTAGCTTGTTGTAGGAAACGTATGCATTTTTTGACGTAGGACTACGTCTGTGTTTTCAATACTGGGGTACACGTTCGAATTGCGAAAATTTGGAGCGTCACGAAAAATATATAGGTTTTGAACGTTATTAACTAAGTCATTCCACGATTGATTTTCAAAATGTTTGCCCCAATCGATCGGAACATTTTCTACGCTTCGATTTAAATATTAAAAACTATTGATTTTTAACATACAACTATTGAAATTAACGCAAATATAAGGTGATGTCTTATAATGCCGATTTTTCAGACTAAATTTACCAAATACACACTACTTTGCTAGCACAGACTTCATATTTAAGTAAGGAACGTCTCCTATGCATCAGGAAAAGATATTTAAGGGAGACACGTTGAAATTTTCCTTCAGTCTTTCAGCGATCTTAAAGATGTTGAGTCAGTGCTCGGCTACGCACCGTCACCGGATTGCAGCTCCCACTCGTTCGCATTCACTGTCTGCTATGGAAGGTCTCTACACCGAGTGCGTTGGTGCTGGAGCCCCCGTCTATTTCGCTGCGGTGGTGAAATACCTGGCCGATGAAGTGCTCGAGATAGCAGGAATTACCAACCCGTGACAACGCGTCGACCAAAATCATACCACGTCACATGCAGCTGGCCATCCGCAACGACGCAGAGCTGATGAAACTTTTCCGGTGTGAACATTTCACAAAGTGATGTATTTTTCAGGCTGTCCTGCTGTACAAGAAGACCGAGTGAAAAGCCCAAGTTCAAATGGAACCATGTTCTCCCCGTCAACTAAAATCCGTCCTTTTCAGGACGAACAACATAATTTGCCCATCTAAAGAGTTTGTTAATTTGAAGTTTCTCTTGCGTTCATCAACATTTACATTCCCACGCACTGGCTCAACATGGCATAGCTTTAAAGGTCGCGTCTCGGAGTAAATGGCTAACCATGTTTAATAACCAACAAACGAAATATATGTCCATATCTCGACTCTCTTTGGTTGGGGGTTTTGTCCCTGAAAAGGGCATTTTTCTTTTACATAAGGTGATGTAAATTTAACATCCGAAACCATACAGCGTGATGATTTCATTTCCTCGCTGGTGTCTGCCGCAACTAGTGAGGCCCGTCCCCTTTGTAAAATTTGTTTCGCATTGCCTTTGTGTTACCACCTTCCTTCCATTCAATGATACCCGATGCCATTATATAAAAAGGCCCTTGCATGGGCAGCAGTCATTTGTGATACGTTGCTGTTACCAGTCGCATTCACCGTCTGCTCGGGAACGGTGACTGCGCCACGCCGAGCACGTTGGTGCCGGAGCCCCCGTCTACTTCGCTGCGGCGATGGAGTACCTGGCCACTGAAGTGCTCTAGATGGCAGAAAATACCAACCCGCGATAACGCGTAGACCAAAATCATACCACGTCACATGCAGCTGGCCATCCGCAACGACGCAGAGCTGATGAAACTTTTCCGGTGTGAACATTTCACAGAGTGATGTATTTTTCAGGCTGTCCTGCTGTACAAGAAGACCGAGTGAAAAGCCCAAGTTCAATTGGAACCATGTTCTCCCTGTCAACTAAAATCCGTCCATTTTAGGACGAACAACGTAATTTGCCTATCTAAAGAGTTTGTTAATTTGAAGTTTCTCTTGCGCTCATCCAAATTTACATTACGACGCACTGGGATACACATGGCATAGCTTTAACCGTCGCAGATGGACAAGCAAGTGGACAAACAGATTAGACAACCAACAAAAGAAATATTAGGAGTTAATTCGAGTCAAACTGCAACACCGCTGACTGACCATGTGTACACATTTTGTATTTCCTAGTTGTACATAGTGGATTAAGTAAATTAGCTTGGTTGCTGGCATTGGCAAGCACTGTGAAGGGCGCATTGGCGAGCAGCCTGTAGCCAAACAGGCGATGGTTTAGTTCGTTGTTGCTAGAAAGCGGCTTGTTATGCAGTCGGTTAGTATTAAATGATGTAACGCAGCCCGCTGGTTACTGCCATGTTATGATTTCCTATTACAGACATAATCCTCTTATAACAAGTTGTTTAATGTTGGTAATGTTCTCTTCAAATTCCAAACAGTACTTAAAAGTGTTTTAGTTCGTTTTAGTGCGTTGGATAGAGTCCCTACCTTTCAATAGGATTTCAAATATTCATTAATTGTTATGTTATGTATTCTCCGTGCGAGGAGTAACGATTATGATGTAGAAGGAGATGTTCGCTCATCACCATGGGGCACCAAGAGTGAACAACAATGTTTTTGGCTAGAATGAAAGATGTGAAGAGAAAGTGTTGAAAGGTCCGTCAGAGTGCGGCAGGTAGGAAAATTAACAGATGTTTTTGAAAATTGAGCGAAAGGGCATGTATCCAATGGTACTCGAACCATGAACGTCAATCTTTGCCTAACATCCCACTTCGGGGTAGGTTGTAGCGACGGAACAAGTCCGCCACTTCAACAGGCAAAAATTGACGCCTGGAAAGACGCTCATGTACCACTGTGGCTTGTATAGTTTATTCTTAGCGATCTATTGTGTGCACTCTGTTTACTGATGCGCACATGGGAGAGGAACTCTCTCCTATTTTGGGTTTGTTTTGATTCGCACCGACTGACGATCACTAAAGTTTTTCTCGTCGTCTCCAACGTAGAGACCTCGGAGAGAAACATCGTGAAGCGATGCGATACTGGTCCCCACCAGTATAATTAATGGTTACCACCATTTATGGGTTTACATACATTAATTGTTATGTTATGTATTCTCCGTGCGAGGAGTAACGATTATGATGTAGAAGGAGATGTTCGCTCATCACCATGGGGCACCAAGAGTGAACAACAATGTTTTTGGCTAGAATGAAAGATGTGAAGAGAAAGTGTTGAAAGGTCCGTCAGAGTGCGGCAGGTAGGAAAATTAACAGATGTTTTTGAAAATTGAGCGAAAGGGCATGTAGCCAATGGTACTCGAACCATGGACGTCAATCTTTGCCTAACATCCCACTGTGGGTAGGTTGTAGCGACGGAACAAGTCCGCCACTTCAACAGGCAAAAATTGACGCATGGAAAGACGCTCATGTACCACTGTGGCTTGTATAGTTTATTCTTAGCGATCTATTGTGTGCACTCTGTTTACTGATGCGCACATGGGAGAGGAACTCTCTCCTCTTTTGGGTTTGTTTTGATTCGCACCGACTGACGATCACTAAAGTTTTTCTCGTCGTCTCCAACGTAGAGACCTCGGAGAGAAACATCGTGAAGCGATGCGATACTGGTCCCCACCAGTATAATTAATGGTTACCACCATTTATGGGTTTACATACATTAATTGTTATGTTATATATTCTCCGTGCGAGGAGTAACGATTATGATGTAGAAGGAGATGTTCGCTTATCACCATGAGGCACCAAGAGTGAACAACAATGTTTTTGGCTAGAATGAAAGATGTGAAGAGAAAGTGTTGAAAGGTCCGTCAGAGTGCGGCAGGTAGGAAAATTAACAGATGTTTTTGAAAATTAAGCGAAAGGGCATGTATCCAATGGTACTCGAACCATGGACGTCAATCTTTGCCTAACATCCCACTGCGGGGTAGGTTGTAGCGACGGAACAAGTCCGCCACTTCAACAGGCAAAAATTGACGCATGGAAAGACGCTCATGTACCACTGTGGCTTGTATAGTTTATTCTTAGCGATCTATTGTGTGCACTCTGTTTACTGATGCGCACATGGGAGAGGAACTCTCTCCTTTTTGGGTTTGTTTTGATTCGCACCGACTGACGATCACTAAAGTTTTTCTCGTCGTCTCCAACGTAGAGACCTCGGAGAGAAACATCGTGAAGCGATGCGATACTGGTCCCCACCAGTATAATTAATGGTTACCACCATTTATGGGTTTACATACATTAATTGTTATGTTATGTATTCTCCGTGCGAGGAGTAACGATTATGATGTAGAAGGAGATGTTCGCTCATCACCATGGGGCACCAAGAGTGAACAACAATGTTTTTGGCTAGATTGAAAGATGTGAAGAGAAAGTGTTGAAAGGTCCGTCAGAGTGCGGCAGGTAGGAAAATTAACAGATGTTTTTGAAAATTGAGCGAAAGGGCATGTATCCAATGGTACTCGAACCATGGACGTCAATCTTTGCCTAACATCCCACTGCGGGGTAGGTTGTAGCGACGGAACAAGTCCGCCACTTCACGATGTTTCTCTCCGAAAGTGAAAGTGAGATGTCGCAGCATATGGCTAAAAAGTATATGCGTGCATCGCTCAAGCGTTCGAAGGAGCAGCAGTCAGAACGTCCGCTAAAGCAGCCAAGAACCGCTGAAGAGAGAGCTCGTTGTTATCGGGCGAACAAGAAAGCGGCCGAAGGTAATGCGTCTCCATCTACTAGTTCGGACGCTGGAGAAGGCACTTCAACTCGAGGTAGGAAATCTTAAATTGCTTTCGTCAAGAAAATAGCAGGTTTTCAGATAGAGCGTCATATTCATGACAGTTTTCACAATGTCATGACAAAAAATATTTAAGCTGTTTTAAATAATAGCATGAGTCGATTTTTAAACATTTAGAGAAATTATTAAAGGCTTATTTAGTTCCTGCACGAAAATTATCGATTAACATTGATTAAATGACAATGATATTACATATTCTAGAATTGATTTTACATATTCTTGAAAGAATATTGAATATTGAACTGTATAAGTTACATATACTGGAATGAAACCTTGTATGGCAGCCAATAGCTTTTATGAAGGTTCTCAAGTGGTCATAACTTCTTTCACTAGAACATTTTCAAAATCTTTATGGTCTTATAAAGGTTTTATTAACTTATTTTTACAATCGTCTATAGACTGGGCCACTTTGTACAAATTTCGGCTTTAAAGAAGCATAGAGGAGGTATTGGTAGACAAAACAGTTTTGTATGTAGTTTTATCAACAAAGCCGGGAGGAATGTTATACGGCTGGAACAAAACTAAAATTGTTACTTGGGAGTCGTTAATTTGTAGCCAGATGGTAGGCACAACCACGAGGTGCTTGTGTTTGATCTAGTTGGTAGACATCATTCGGTAAGGCGCTACATTGGGTGGTATGAACGGTATAAGCCAGCCACCATCATCATCGCTAATGTGTGCAGAAAATGCATTAACTAGCAACATTAGCATGACCAGTTACCAGTGATTAGTAGATCATTGAAAATCCGTCCTTTTTAGGACAACCAATATGATTTTCCCAGCTAAAGAGTTTGTTTGATTGGAATTTATCTAACGGTATCGACATTTTTGTCAATTGGCAGCCAGCGGTGACCGAAATAGTTTCAGCTTTCCCTTCGTCGCATACTTAAAATCTTATGTACAATTTTAAGCACAACTCGGAAATTAAAACGGTCTCAATATTATTCCGAAGCGCAAGCTTATGGCAAGAACAGCATACTAAATAGAAATTTTACAAATTGCGACCGTCACGAAATATTGGAAAAACTATCATTAATTATTGAAGTTATTTTCCCTAACAGATCTTCAATCATCTTTTACGCCAAAAGGATAGTGGCCCTCTCAACTAGCATAGCAAATACAACCGTTGCCGTATCATCATTTAAACCAAACGGCCCTTTTTAGGGCCACCAAATGCTTTCTAAAGAGTGAACAATAGAATTTTCTAACATACTTTCTAATGCTGGTCTAACGTTCCAGACAGCATCCACGCTATTTTGGCAAGGGTAGCAGTCAAATGAAAATTTAAAAAATAGCGAATAATTGAAACACAGCTTCAATCAGCTGGAGATTTTTGCCACGGTCAAAAAACAAATATCATTAATAATTGACTTTGATCCCATACAGACTTTCAACAATCTATAACGCAATAAGGATAATGGTCTCCAGCTGGTCAATCATATCAACATAATCACCACTGCCAGCACAGCCGTTGCCCTTTCATCACACCAACATTTGAATCCTGCCAAATGATTTCTCAAGAGCAAATTGTAGAATTTTCTAATAAACTTACTTATCTATGCCGATCCAACTTCCCATTAAAACAGCACTTACATTGCATTGTCACTACGTAGTCCTACGTCAACTTTGCGTACAACCCCATTGGGCTGTCCCTTCTAGTTTTTATCAAATTCCGAATATAATCAAATTTTGCCTAGAAATTGAATGTTTTCGGTTGTAATAAAATTAGGCTAAGCCATGCACAGTGGATTAGTTAGAACATTCATTGTGTTCATTTTTGTCCCCAGCGCAGGTTCATGCATCGCCTCGTGATTTCTTTCAACATTGAAGGCTAATTTTATGAGATAAAATGCTAATTTGACTTTGGCTTGCAATCACATTCACTAATAATTGTGAATGATATATCAGAATGTTTTGTAGCTAAATTGTTCCTTGAAGAGTTTGCTATCGATGCACCTTTTTCAATTTGCAAAAAACTGAACAATACGGAGCTTAGCACTTGAAAATGGAGGCAATGTCTTATATTTTTTGCACTTTTTCGCAGTAGAAACGGATTCATGTAAAAACTACAAGATTTATCAACATGGTTTGTTCTCAAGAATTGTGCTTAATTTAGTTTAGCACAAACGGATGGAAATGAAATTTCAAAAAAGATAATCAAATACGTTTAAAATTGCGAAACATTGCGCGACCTCCCGAACGGGCGCGCGACTGACTTTGCCC
>JASCZW010002846.1:0-20984 GCA_034211315.2 Aedes japonicus | reverse complement strand
ACATCGATTGGACAAAGTTTAGGACAGCAGTAGATGAAGCCGTAACGACGGTAGAAAGGCTTCCACCGCTGGAAGAATATAACTTCCTCTCCAACCTGATCTTAGACAGCGCGCTTCAAGCTCAAACTCGACCAGTTCCAGGGACGTCATCTCGCAGGAAACCTCCTTCTCCATGGTGGGATCAGCAATGCACCGAGGTTTACCGTAAAAAGTCCGACGCGTTTAAAGTTTTCCGTAGACGTGGAACACCTGAGCACTTCGAAGTATACACGGCTCTCGAACGCGAACTTAAGAGCCTCATCAAGGCCAAGAAGCGCGGCTACTGGCGAACATTCGTGAACGGGCTATCGCGCGAAACGTCGATGAGTACTCTTTGAACACGGCGCGAAGGTTGCGTAACCGAACTACGAACAACGAGAGCGAGGAGTACTCGGACCAATGGATCCTCAAGTTCGCGCGAAAAGTTTGTCCAGATTCTGTGCCGGCACGGATGATTCCTCGCGAAAACACGAATTCGATAGATGAGATCAGCCAACCCTTTTCAATGGTAGAGTTCTCTCTCGCACTCCTTTCGTGTGGCAATACGGCTCCAGGCGCTGATAGGATCAAGTTCAACTTGCTCAAGAACCTCTCAGACGTCGCGAAGAGGCGCATGTTGCACTTGTTTAATCAGTTTCTAGAACTCAACATTGTACCGGATGATTGGAGACGGGTGAGAGTTATTGCCATTCAAAAACCTGGTAAGCCCGCGTCCGACCACAACTCCTATCGACCCATCGCGATGTTATCTTGTATTCGAAAGTTGTTGGAGAAAATGATCCTTTTCCGTCTGGACAAATGGGTTGAGACGAACAACCTGCTTTCAGATACTCAATATGGTTTCCGTAGGGGTAAGGGAACGAACGACTGTCTCGCGTTGCTTTCCACGGATATTCAGTTAGCTTTTGCTAAAAAGAGCAAATGGCTTCTGTATTCTTGGACATAAAGGGGCTTTTGATTCAGTATCTGTTGAAGTTCTTTCAGATAAACTCCACGCTTGTGGATTTTCACCATTAATGAATAATTTTTTGTACAATTTGCTGTCAGAGAAACATATGAGCTTTTCTCATGGAACCTCTACAGCTTCACGATTTAGCTACATGGGTCTCCCCAGGGACTCATGTTTAAGCCCCTTTGTATAATTTTTATGTCAAAGACATTGACGGTTGTCTAAGTGACAACTGTACGTTGAGACAACTTGCAGATGACGGCGTAGTGTTCGTCACGGGACCCAATGGGGTCGATCTGCAAGGACCCTTACAGGATACCTTGGACAATTTGTCTACTTGGGCTCTAGAGCTAGGTATCGAATTCTCTACGGAGAAAACTGAGTTGGTAGTTTTTTCTAGGAAGCATAACCCAGCACAACCGAAGCTTCAAATTTGGGGTAAGCCGATAACTCATTCTATGTCATTTAAATATCTTGGGGTCTGGTTCGATTCTAAGTGCACCTGGAGATCCCATATTGAGTATGTGAAGCGAAAGTGCCAGCCAAGGATCAATTTTCTCTGCACAATTACCGGGACCTGGTGGGGAGCTCATCCACAAGATCTTCTAACGTTGTACCGGACAACGATTTTGTCGATTATGGAATACGGTAGTTTTTGTTTTCATTCAGCGGCTCGGTCGCACATCATCAAACTGGAACGTATTCAGTATCGGTGTCTTCGTATCGCGTTAGGTTGCATGCACTCGACTCACACCATGAGTCTTGAAGTGCTGGCTGGCATGTTGCCACTCTCGGATCGGTTTACAGAATTATCTCTCCGGCTCCTCACCAGGTGTGAAGTTATGAACCCCCAGGTGATCGAAAATTTTGAGAAGCTCCTTGAGTTGAACCCTCAAACCCGCTTCATGACCTTGTACCATTTGTACATAACACAGGATGTCAGCCCTTCGCCGAACATTTCCAATCGTGTTTGCTTCTCCGATTTCGACAATTCGGTTCATTTTGATTTATCCATGAAGCAGGAGCTTCATGGAATCCTAGAGCATCATCGTCCTATGATTGCTCCGGTAATATTTGCTGCAAAGTTTGGCCATGTTGATTCCACTAAATCGTTCTTCACTGACGGATCATTGATAGAGGAGTCAGCAGGCTTTGGCATATTTAATGAAATTTATAGCGCCAACCGTAAACTTCAAGCCCCTTGTTCCGTGTATGTCGCTGAATTAGCGGCAATACATTTTACGCTAGAAATTGTTACCTCATTACCACCGGATCAGTACTTCATTTTCACGGATAGTCTCAGTTCTATAGAGGCTATTCGCTCCTTGAGGCCGGTAAAGCACTCCTCGTATTTTCTCATGAAAATACAGGAGCTTCTAAGCGCTTTATCTTCGCGTTATTTTATCATCACCTTTGTATGGGTCCCATCTCATTGTTCAATTCCGGGCAATGAGAAAGCGGACTCGCTTGCAAAGGTGGGCGCTATGAAAGGTGATATTTGTGATCGACAAATCGCCTTCAACGAATTTTTTCCTATTTTTCGTCAACAGTCACTCGTCAGCTGGCAGTATAAATGGAGTAAAGGAGATTTGGGGCGATGGCAACATTCTATCATCCCAAAGGTGTCGAAGAAATCTTTGTTTAGGGGATGGATGTGGGTCGAGACTTCATTCGTGTTATGTCTCGCCTCATGTCCAATCATTATTCTTTGAACGCTCATTTATACCGGGTTGGGCTGAGCGACAGCAATCTCTGTGAGTGTGGACAAGGCTATCAGGACGCAGATCACGTTATTTGGTCTTGTGCTGAGCATCGTGGTTTCAGATCGAGGCTTTATGATTCCCTTCGTGCTCGAGGTAGACAACCCAATGTGCCAATTCGAGATATTTTGGCTGTACGTGATTTGGAGTACATGAAACTCATTTATGTGTTTTTGACTAACATTAGCATTAGATTGTAGTTAGTTTAACATGTATGTTTAGTATAAGTTTTTTTTCTGTGTTCGTGTGTTTTTTTTTCTCTTTCAAAAATGTTCGATTAAAAAGAAAACCAAAAGTTGTGTAGTTATAAGTGTTTCAATAATTTAGAATTTAAATTTAATGTGTTATGTAAACCATACTTCAAATTTCCACCCTCTTTCCCATCCGTAATTTGTAATTCCTTTTAACCTCGAGACGGCCGCGAGTAATCGGCTCTATCCTCCTAACTTTAGTTTTAAGATAAATGATGTATAAAAGTATGAAAATTTGGCTCTGTAAAGTTTATTCGATTGAGCCTGTACAAATAAATGATTTAAAAAAAAAAAAAAGGAGTCGTTGAGGCCCCTCGCAGTCAAATTCAAGAAAAACTATTTGTTTTGTATTTTTTTCATACAAAAATTGATATATTCAAAGGTTTCGTATTTTTGCTTGGAAATTCAAAAAAATACCAATACAATGGCCAAAAATGACTAAAATCGGTTAAACGGTTTAGGAGTTATAAATTTTTGAAAATTGAAGATTTTGAAAAATCACGATTTTTTGGACCAGTCTAACGCAGAAAGGTCCAGTCTAATAACGAAATAAAAAATTCGGGTCTAATATTTTTCGATGTTGAACAATCCTACCGAATATTATAAAATTCTGAGGGATCGTATAACTTTTTTCATGGAATTGCTGTATAAATGAATGCTGATTTCACTAAACATAATCATGTCGCAGTGCGTCTTTTTTGACTCAATGCATAGCGTTCATAAAAAGTAAGTTATCAGGTTTAGAGAAAATTTATTTCTTCTCAGATGGATCTGGAAGCCAAAACAAAAATAAAATGACCGCTTTTAATTTGTGCAACATGCAAAAGATTTTGGCATAGATGCCGAGTGGAATTTTTTCGCTACTTGTCATGGAAAGGGCCCTTGTGATGCTTTGGGAGGCGTATTGAAACGAAATGCTGCGAAAGCCAGTTTGCAAGATCATCACATAACAACGGCCGAAGAACTTTATTCATGGGCTATTTCTAAGCCAGACTCGAAAATACACTATCAATTTTTTTCGGAATCCGACTATAATAAAATGGAAAGAAAATTAAAAAATCGTTACACACGTGTGAAGCAAATTTCAGGGACTCAGTCATTCCATAGTTTTAAGCCTCAAAACGAAGAGTATATTATTGTGAAACAAAATTCATTTTCAACGGAAGAAAAATGTATAAAATTGTTATGAAAAAACTTAATATATAAAAATAAATGTATAAAAGTGTTTTTCTTATTTTTTAACATGTTCATCATGTCGCGCGGCTTTAAAGTGTTTTTTTCTTGGAACTTACACTAAGCAAAAATATTTGAAATTTTAAAGCCTTATTTATTTGAAAAGGTAATCGTCAAAAAATAGCAATTGGTCTGTGTGGTTAACGGAAAGCCTTAAAGACTGATTCGAATGTTATACTAAGTTTGTAAGTAACTCATAGATTTCATTAGTCATAGGTTTGATTGGATGGAGACGCATGGTAATCTACCATGCATCTTCATCGTTTCTACAGGCGGGTGATGTATAAAATGAAGAGTAATGATTTATTATTTAAAAAATTGTATCTCCAAAACGACACGCAGAACATCTCCAATTTTTTGATATGTTATGTAAAATTGAATGCTCTTTCATTTAAAAATACTAAAACAAGGAGTCGTTGAGGCCCCTCGCAGTCAAATTCAAGAAAAACTATTTGTTTTGTATTTTTTTCATACAAAAATTGATATATTCAAAGGTTTCGTATTTTTGCTTAGAAATTCAAAAAAATACCAATACAATGGCCAAAAATGACTAAAATCGGTTAAACGGTTTAGGAGTTATAAATTTTTGAAAATTGAAGATTTTGAAAAATCACGATTTTTTGGACCAGTCTAACGCAGAAAGGTCCAGTCTAATAACGAAATAAAAAAATACGGGTCTAATATTTTTCGATGTTGAACAATCCTACCGAATATTATAAAATTCTGAGAGATCGTATAACTTTTTTTCATGGAATTGCTGTATAAATGAATTTCCTAAAAAAATTGAGCAGGTATAACGGCAATATTTGTAATTGTTGAAAGTTACATGTCTTAAATTTGATTCAAACATGGTTAATTTGGTTTAGAACATGTTTTCGATTTTCTTTAAATTAACCATGTGTTCAGAATTAAACATCGATATTTTTAATTAAAAAAATAGACTTATTTTTAAACCAATGGTAGGGTATGTGCTCTGACTCAGCCTAATATACAGCGATCGATTACATAATTTTAATATAACTCAAAGTATTTGAGGTATAAGCGACATTCAACTAGTTAATTTCATATAGTTATACAGCTGCTTAGTAGTATGTACATATTTATTTTGTTTCATAAAAATATTTATTTTGTTTCATAAAAATATTTATTTTGTTTCATAAAAATACTGCATAAATAAAAAATAACAATAATCAATTATGCAAAAGCTGAAGATGCCTACACAATAATTAAAGTTCATCAGCTGAAGTTCTGGTGGAATTGTTTCTTGGATGTCAAGTCCAATGATTTCGACAAAACGTGATTCTAACCATAGAACTTGCGTAGCTCCGTTCTCGGCGACATCACAAAGAATTTCTTCCTGACGTTGCTACAGAATCTTGAGTGGCCTTATTTTCTTCGACAAAATATCTGCCTTGTGGATGCTTTTGCGTTGATCTGCGTTCGCTTTTGTCTCAAAATGCAGTCCACAATAGAAGCATATGCGGCTATTTTTTTGTCACTTAATATATTCAGTTCAGTTAAGATATAGTGCAGTTTATCTTCTTTGAAAGTTTTCCAAAGCAAGTTGACGTCTTCCCAGACCTCTTTATGTATTTTCTACTTTGTCTCACATGCACTAAAACCCTCTACTAAATGTTTGTCAAATGTTAACTTTTGTTAACTATCAAATATCTCATTCACGTATAAATAAAAAAAACTCAATGGTTGACATCATAAACTTACTATTGAGTTGGTACCATGCATTCGAGCTATCGATGCATTAAAAAACGAATAAAGAAACACAACCAACACGCTCAAATTACTGTCTCTTGTTATCCCTTTTTTCCTCTCGAAAAGATAATAATAGACAGTAATTTTAGCGTGTAGCATTAAACCCTGTTCAGATTGCAACTTACATTACGATCTTGATATCAAATGCCACGCAAATTATTTTTGGTGAAAACTACCCGTATAGAAATATTGATGTAAGCAATATTAGCAGACAAGGTTGCGGATTACCGCAAGCATTCTTCATTCACCACGTTTGCTCTTCGCCTCAGAGTCGAAGCAGCAGTGAACATCTCTAGGCTCTTTTTTTCATTACGGAGAATCTACAATTGAGTGATTCTCTCCGGGCTCGCTCTCTTTCATTCATAAACCAATCACCTTTGCGTTTTTCATTCTACTATTTGTAGAGTATGCTAGCCAGCACTGTTGTGTTTCGATCTGTACTAAAGAATGCCTCGTAAGTTTTATAATGGCGCTGTAATGAATGAAAGAGAGCCAGCCCGGAGAGAACCTCTCAATTGATTCGCCCTAATGAAAAAAAAACCCTAGATCTATTCAAACCATCGAGCCCGATCGGCCATGCACACTGAGTAACATCGGTTATTTTTTCGTCTCTTCCATCTTCTTCGCCATTCGCTGTGTTACCACTTGAAATATTCAAGCTTAGGGCACTCACTCTCGATTCTCTATTTGCTCGATTCATAGGAGCATTCTTCGGATGCGATCCAGTTCGGTAGCGATCATCTAATAATATATTCTTCATGAAGAATAGGCTGCTGCTCATTCTTCATGAAGAATATTTTGTTGGTTGGTTGGAAGAATGCTTAGATAGCTTAGCTGGAAGGATGGTGACATCGAAGATTTTTTGTGCCCATCTGCATATGGGGTGGCTATGTGGCATTACAGATATCAAATAATCATATTGTTATTGTAAATATAAGGTACATGTACCAGTTATTACCGTACATTCCTATTATGGTGTGTTCTCATATAGCCTACACGGTTGTTTGCGAAAACCCATTAATGAAAAAAAAACACCCATTTTCTCAATTCTCAATCATGCAATGGGTAAAAAAAAAACACCCATTGGACGAAACCTCATTCAATAAAAAAAAAAAAACGGGTATATTTTTACACATTAATAGGTGAAAAAAAGTTCTAAATATATATAATATATGAAACTAAACACTTTCGGAACAACGAAAGTAAGACAAATGATATTTTTGGTATATAAAAAATCTAATGCTTCAGAATTATGCTTCCAGATAGTCGATTCAACTTTAACTAAACGTTGACAATCGTTTTTTGTGTACGGAGCATTGAGGTGAGCATTTAGGAGCTAGTAAAGAAGTCGAATCCATATTTAAAAAAAAGCATGAATAAAAACAAGTACAAGTATTTTATTTAGGCATTTATTGATGGATTACCATGAATATCATAAAATTACAATCTACCAACTGTTACATAATCTGCATGCAAAAATGGGTAATTTTTTACTCATTTTGGCTTCTTTGCAATGGGTGAATAAATACCCATTTTGGCTTCTTTGCAATGGGTGAAAAAATACCCATTTTGTGACATAAACTGCTTTTACCCATTAATGTTACCGAATGCCGTTCGGTAATTGGGTTGCAGTCATTTCCCAATCACTGTTAGTTTTTTACAATTTTCATGGTTTGTGGCAGGGGACGCTATCCGATTTTGTATATTTTCTTTAATGATTAGAGCTCTTTACATAACATATCATAAAACAGCGATGTATTGTCCGTTATTTAAAAAAATCAGGTTCTGGATTTTTCCATACGAATAGATTACCATGTGCACAGTGATCGAAAAAGCCTTTTTTCATGGCCAAATTAATAACTCCTAAGGGTTACGTTGCGTGTTCATTGATAAACAATGGCTGTAAAACTAAAACTTGAAAATTTCAAAAATATGTAGCTCACAAACGAAAAAAGACTCTTCCCTGATTTTTTTATATATATCATTTAAAAATGTCTAAGTTTTGAAGAAAATTTTTAATAAGCAGTAAGAAAATTCCCGATGATAACCATGAAATATAATTACCATATTTTAAATTTAAAGAAAAGCTTTTATTTGGTATAATAGTTTAAGATATCGGTTCAGTGTTTCCAAAGATATTAATTAGAAACTATAAGAATAAGGAAATTAAGCTTTAAAAAGTGCATTTCAAAAGGTAACAAATAAACATCACTGGTTTTTGAGAAGTTATGAAAAATGGTTTAATATTTCAGCAATTTGTGATTATGTTTATATTTTTCTTCAAAGTCATAGTCAAAAACTTTCATTTGGTCAATAAATGGAGCTGCGATTCTGTAGTCTCAAGGACACGAATAACTTCCAACAATAAATGTATATTTTTGTACCACCTTAACATGCACAGAGACATGGCAAAAAAAATGGTCTAATATTTTTCGTGATGCCTAATAACACACGACACGATAAGCATCTCCTTAAAAAGCTAAATTTTATTAACAGCTAAATTATTTAATGAGAAATAAAGAAAAACCTTTTTCATCGCTTCACATTACCACGAAACATGGGGCTTAAACATTAAATGAGGAAAGTTCGAGGCATCAAAGTGAAGTTTACAATGTTCGTTGCACGTTTCCCAAATATTTTGATATTATTTTCTCATCCTGAAGATGAATTCAAGGAGTTTTTAATTTTGCTGTGGTATTTATCTTCAAATCTTATTTCAGTTTAGTCTCAATTCAACATAAATACGAGTAGAACAAGAGAGAAATGAAACAAGGTAACGACAAAAAAAATCTTCAAAACCAAGCAGACTTTATTTAACTCTGCACCCAACACGTCAACCACCTTCGACAACAGGGATTCATTTGCTTTCAGGAACATAAGAGCCTTATTAGTTTTGTTACTACTTGGCTGTCCATCCCAACTATAACTACGAAAACTACGGTTATCTTATCCCCAACCCAACCGCCCAGCCATATCGGGATATAACGAAATGAAATCCATTTTAAAATTTTCGGCCACAATCGTATTCGGCTCAAAATCACACCGTCTATTATTTTTTTTCTGCCAGCCAGCGGTATTTAATCGCACCACCAGCTTCCGTTGCTTCCTAAATTACACCACTAAGCTGCTGTTCAATTGTGACGAACAACTTTCCTTGTTCGCGTCGAAGAATAATCTAAACGCGTTGGATCTTCATTCTTCATTCTTTATGAAGATCAACGCATGTGAAGAAGAGTGACAAGACCGAAGAACACTCAGGTCGATCAAACCACTGTGCTAGTCACGATGTGAGCGAGTCAGAGCCGAAGAGCATGAAGAACGAAGTTTTCCGTTTTGCTTTGCCACTCATATTCTTCTCAGCCGGGCTACTCACCGCAGTTTGCTTTTACGTTGGTATGCTCTTCATTACTGAGGAATGGTTGTATATCGATGCTTCGAAGATCTTCACACACGATGAGTGAATAAGGAGAAAACGATGCGAATATCAGCAAGCCTGTTAGCAGACATCTTTCAAACATTAAATTTTAATGTGGGTTGTCGTATCCTAAATGTATTCAGAGTTCGAAGTAACGCTCTAGTACATATAAATACAACTGTTCGATCTCAACCAGCACACGACGTGCTTGCTGTTGTTGAATAGCACCAAACACGCGTCCTCCGAGAGCGTGTATTGTTTCCACCCATTGGAGAGCGGGATAGCATGCAAACAGCCTGATGCTGCTATTGTAAAAATCACAACGTAGGGCCTGGTCAAGCCCTGGACGAAACAACAACATATTTAAATTTCACACTAAAAACAAACGTATTGATGAAGTTAAATTTAACATCAGAACACATCTCATAAAACTAGAATCTAAACTTACATGACAATCAAACGTTATGTATGTGCGAAATTTTGTGTACCTAAGACATCTAAATAAGCCGGTGTCGGTGGTGCAGTGGTAAGCGTGACTGCTACTGGCACCCCAGTGGGTCTGGGTTCAGTCCCAGTCGACGTCGGTGGTTTTCTGAGGCAGAAAATCTTGGTCACGTCTTCCTTCGGAAGGGATTAAAGCCGTTGGTCCCGGTTCATAGCCATGAGCCGTTAGGTAGGATCCAGGTGGTGCAGTCGTCTCCCTGGCGTCGGTGATTGTCACCATGTGAGGAAATAGGCCGACGGAAAATAAATAATAATAAAAAAAACCCGCATTAATCCACCGATGGTGAGACTGAACCCTTCTTACACTTCACCAGAATTACGAATTCAAATGTGGCCAATGTGGTACTGGATACATATTTTCATCAGAAATTCCAAGAAGATCCAGGAATATTCAAACATTTAGTTTATAAAATGAACTATTTGTCAATCCTGAACATATTGTTTATCGAAGTGATTAAAATATTGACATTATTAGTGTTTAACGGCCTATTATATAAAAGAATAATTTACACAAATAATAGAAATTTCGTATATTTAGTCCACTGAATGAATTTTGATTATCAATACGGAATCAAGATGCTTAATGAATACTTAATACTCAATCGTCAAAATTGTGTAGTTATAGTAAATGGAAACTTTGTGTAATTTTCGAATATACTCGTTGCAATTCAAAACCACTCGAGCCAATCGATCTTGAATTCTATAGAGTCGCTTAGTGTGGCTAGTCCGCTGTATGTGCAATACAATGCCAAAGATTTGACACAATAGAATGCAAGCGGCATCGATGGGTGTGAGTGGTAGTGTTTGGTTTTGAACTGCAACGAGTATATTTTCATCTCACAATCCGTTGCTCTCGTTCTCTCAGGTATTGTTTTGGTCATATCTCGATGAAGGATTATCCAATCATAATGAAATTTTGACCAAGTATTTGGAGATTTTATAGCATTGATTTAGGCCGTCAAGTACTGTTTCGTTCATATCTTCGTAACGAAATGTCCGAATGAACAAAACTAAAATCGGTACACAAATAGCTCAGTATGTAATCGGAGACTAAACTGTTTGATTACTATTATAATAGGCCGTCAAGTACTGTTTCGTTCATATCTTCGTAACGAAATGTCCGAATGAAAAAGAAATCAATAGCGTTCTATGGGAATGTTGTAGCTTCCATTTGCCGTCAACAGAACTGAAATCGGTTCACAGATGGCTGAGAAACCGATGTGACATTATTTGTTACGCACACACACATACACACACATACACATACACACACACATACATACACACAGACATGTGCTTAATTCGTCGAGCTGAGTCGAATGGTATATGACACTCGGCCCTGTGGGCCTCGGATAAAAAGTTGAGTTTTCAAGCGATCTTAATACCCTTCTATTGATGCAAGAAGGGTAAAAAGACATCTTAATTCATCTGATGACATTATAATTGGCCGTTCATTGGCCGTAAAATTCATTCTTCTGGTGCAGGTCTACAGCATTAGAAAACTTCTTACAACATAAGAATGAAACGTTACAATAGAACCAAAGGTCTTTGTGAAGTAAAATGTTGTATTCATAATAAGCCAGAATACATCCTGTGTCATAACAATCACACGTTGCGTTGAAATCCATGTTCTTATAGATGTAAAATGTTGCACACATCAAATATCGGTAAATACCTGATGAGATTAGAATTAAGTGTGATATTAGAATCGTATATGTTTTAGCAATATTGGTGCATGTTTACTTTGTGTACTTTATTCAACACCCGAATAAAAATTTACCTTAGCCTAACATGTGATTTTCACATCAAATGTTTTCCTGATGACGAATATTAAAAAGAAACTGCAGTATATTAAAGTGTATTCATTCCGTCTTAGTATATTGTTTTCAAAAATTTCGAGCAATACAATTCATCTACAACTGAAAACATCCGGAATCGATACATGGTCATTTTTTTCTAAAACTGAATGCATCATACATCATCTCTTTTATTGGAAAAAATCGACACTTGAAAACACATGTAGGATTTTTTTTTAACTCTTTTTTGGTTCCAAATTAATCAATAATTACATTTCATGTTAATCTAGGTGCTCCAACTACTACCGTAATTTATCAACCTTAATTGTTAAAATATATACTAATTTTGTTTACATTGTGCATGCCTTAGCAGTTCAGTATTTTAAACAGGTTTTAATGCCTGCGTGTCAGTTTAACAATAATAATCTTAAAACTAAAAACAAACTAACATTAATTTTAACTAAGCATAAAGGGAATTAATCATTGCAAAAGAAGATTGCAACGATTTTTGTCTGAAATTATTAATTATTTTGTTGGACATTTGCTCTAAGGTCTCAACATTCGAAATTCTATGTACTTCGTTAGTACTGTACCAAGAAGGCAGCTTCAAAATCATCTGAAGCTGCCTTCTTGGTACAGTACTAACGAAGTATATACACATGTAGGAAGTTTTTTCATAACGTTCAATACATCTGAAAACATCAAAAATCCTTTGGCTATGATGTTTTGTTCAAATACATTTGAAAACATCAATAAGCTTTAATACCTTCAAACATCAGAATAAACATTTAGTTTCAAAACAATCATGACATCAAAGGGACATTGGAATAGAAAAAAATTGTTTGAAAATGTCTGATGTTAACATCATGTTACCTAGCCGAAATACAGAGAAATCGTTCTGTTCTTTAATGTTCAACGTAAGATGTACATTTGAATTTCATGTTGATGTAGACATTGAAATCAGACATCAGCCTGATGTAAATTTTTATTCGGGTAATGCCCAGTTTTATATCTGTGTAGATTTTGAATTATTTCACGGATCGCTAAAACGTTCCATTCATGTGACAGCTGAAACTCTCCACTCTATTTCGTTGTACAACATGTTTACATTCTTGTTACATTCAGTAAAATGGCTTCGAATCAAGTGGACACGCATTTTTTACGAACGGCAGCGAAATACGAATTTATCGGTACGCGATCCTGCCAAGAAACTAAAATTCCCAAAAGTACCGTGGTATGTTTTTGCAAATCATTTGGCCAGCACTTGATTCGGAAAATTGGAAGTGGAACAAATCGAAAAGTATGCTACTGATAAATGGACAAGAAGGTGATATCCATTATTGAGGAAAATCCCAAGCTTTCTGTGCAAAATGTGGAGGGGATATCAAATTCATACGTACAAAAAGTGAAGCAGGGGCAAGGACTGAAGGCGTACAAAGTGAAAAAGGTGCCCAACTGTTATGACATGCAATATTTCTCTGCAAAAAGTCGTGCTAAGGTGCTTGACACCAATTTTTTGCAAAAACATTTTCTTGTATCACAATGGACGAAGAAACATACGTACTCGAACACTTTAAATACCTTCAGGGTCTGGCCTTATATACCGCAATGCAAGGGAACGCCGTTGGCAAGTATTTCCGAACAAAGAAGGTGTCCAAATTCTCGAAGAAGTATTTGATTTGGCAGGCCATATGTAGTTGTGGTTGAAAATCTAAAAGTTTCGTCTATACCGACACTATCAATAAGGATGTGTACGAGAAAGAATGTATGCAAAAGCGGTTGCTATTGTTTATCAATAACCACGACTCTCCAGTTCTGTTTTATAGCCAATCTATCAAACTGTCCAGAACTTCGCCCAATAAAGAAGTACTGGGCACTAGTTAAGCGGAAATTCTTCGAAACTAAGAAGAAAGCAAATGGCACCGATGATTTCAAGAGAAGATGGCGAATCGTCACGGCGGGCGTTTCCGAGGATACCGTACGGAACCTGATCGCGGGTGTACCACAGGAAGTTCGAAAATTTAACAGAAAGAAGGATTCTTTAATATTAATCAACTATTTCTTATGTAGATTTAAATCTTTTAAAGGGCGATACGGTCAAAATTTGGTCAATATCAACTTGACGTATTTCTTTCAATTTTGCATTTAAAAAACCTGAACACCCCTCATTTTGAAGGTGTGTGTGTAGAATGTTGCTCTTATTTTGATTTTGGATTTCACTCTTCAGTTGTCAAAATGCCGTCCAAGCAAGAAGAGCAGCGTATCAAAATTTTGCTCGCGCATCGCGAAAATCCGAGCTACTCGCACGCAAAGTTGGCAAAATCGCTAAAAGTTGCCAAATCAACCGTTACAAATGTAATTAAAGAGTTTGGGGAACGTTTGTCGACAGCCAGGAAGTCTGGATCGGGGGGAAATCGAAAACCGGAAGCCGCTGAGACGACAAAGAGAGTTGCCGGTAGTTTCAAGCGAAACCCTAACCTATCTCTCCGAGATGCCGCAAATAAGCTGGGTGTATCGTCTACAACCGTGCATCGAGCCGGACTATCGACTTACAAGAAGGTAGTGACTCCAAATCGCGATGATAAACAAAATACGACGGCCAAAGCGCGATCCCGGAGGCTGTACACGACGATGCTGACGAAGTTTGACTGCGTGGTAATGGACGACGAAACCTACGTCAAAGCCGACTACAAGCAGCTTCCGGGACAGGAGTTTTATACGGCAAAAGAAAGGGGAAAGGTAGCAGATATTTTCAAGCACACGAAACTGTCAAAGTTCGCAAAGAAATATCTGGTTTGGCAAGCCATCTGTACCTGTGGCTTGAAAAGCAGCATTTTCATAGCTTCCGGGACTGTCAACCAAGAAATTTACGTGAAAGAGTGTTTGAATAAACGTCTGCTGCCTTTCCTGAAGAAACACGGTTGTTCCGTACTGTTTTGGCCGGATTTGGCATCTTGCCATTACGGTAAAAAGGCCATGGAGTGGTACGCCGCCAACAACGTGCAGGTGGTTCCCAAGGACAAGAACCCTCCCAACACGCCAGAGCTCCGCCCAATTGAGAAATACTGGGCTATTGTCAAGCGGAACCTAAAGAAGACCAAAAAAACTGCTAAGGACGAGCAGTAGTTCAAGGAAAACTGGCTTTCTGCGGCGAAGAAGGTGGACAAGGTGGCTGTACAAAATCTGATGGCAGGGGTCAAGCGTAAGGCCCGGCAATTCGGATTTGGAAAAGCGGAAGCCTAACTGAATATTTTTCCTGAATTTTATACTAATTGAAATTGAAAAAGAAATTTAATTTGATTTTTTAAATAAACGATTTCACCGATTTAAACGCGTTTTCCCTTGAGCAAATTTTGACCGTATCACCCTTTATTGTGAAATAAACAATCGGTATTTTTGAATAATTTGTAAATTTTGTTTTGTTGCTATTAATTTGGTGTCCGAAATTTAACGTAGACAGTCTTCATATGTATAGATGCTAATATGAAGATAGTCACGATAACAGGTAATTGTAGTGTGGACGGGATTATTAAATTAGCTGCCATATTATACTGATTTGATGTATTGCTTCAATTTTTACAAAGTTCAGAGCTCGAAACTGTGTGCAGTGCATCTCTAAGCAAACTTTTTGAAACTGGAACATGTTAGCATTTAAGCTCAATCCAGGGCTAAGATAAACTAGACTCATAGAATACCTAAATCAAATTTAGAACGCAACCAGTATAATCCAAAATTTGTACGTTTATTCGTATCATTAATATGTTGAAAATAAGCATAATATGATTAGAATTTCAAACTTCGATGTCACTTCCCATGTAGCACACTATGACCTTTATTAGTTGTAGTGACTTGATTATGACTTTGCAAGTCATATTTCTGATATATCAACCGAATGGCAACAAGTGTGCTACTAGGGTTGGTTTTAAACATAGAATATGTTAGAAAGAAAGCATGTTTATGTCTGCGCCCAAAATAAACTAATTTTATGTTTGGATATACCTGGGATATGTTTGTTATGGCGGTATTTTTCTCTGCGTAGAGGGTATGAATATCCGTTTTGTAGATAGAAAAAAAATGTCTGAGTAGACTTTTGGTATATCCCCCCTCCCCCATAGTTGACAAGCGTAGACATTTTCGAAACCCCTCCCCCACCTTAATTGTCTACGTGGTTTATGAACAGCCCCTAATCGCAAAAAAACAGGGGACAGACGAAAGCGTTAGTTCATGAAGCCTGTCACTTTTGGTGTGGCTACTTCTTCTTTTGTTTTTGAGAGGAACTTTAATAAAGATCATTGCATCGAATGTTTTAACCTCACTTATTTGACAGTTCAGGGAGCTTGTTTACAAGGTGTTAGAATTTGAACCGCTCAATCAAAAATTTTCATTTGCTTCTTCCAGATTCTGTACGATTAGATTCAGGAAATGATGTAATAATAAGCACTGGTGTATGTTTTCCTGCAGTTTTACTTCAATCGTAATAAATTTAGACTGCAAAATCTCAAACCTATCTCACCGAAAATATTCTAAGTTTATGTAAACAAGCTCCCTGAACTGTCAAAACTGCATTGATGACGCCATCGTGCAATGATCAATGGTGTGGCACTAGTGACGATTTTAACATTTTAAGCTCGGTGCACAATGGATTATATTTCTCTACAATTTTTACTTCTACCAAACTACTAGTATCAGTAATTTAGATAAAACATTATAATTTTTGGCTGATAAACAATGAAAAACTACTATCCTTGTAATAACCACTGCACTAAGTATAACACGGAAGATTTTTCTCGAATCAAATAACGGCAAAACACAACATGTTCCGGCGCGAATATTGTGTTTGCTGCATATTGCCTCCAATAAAACCGAGCTGTCAAATCAGCACCACACGCAGCACCAAGTTTTCGGCTCCACGATTGTTGTTCGTGGATAACAGCCGCTTCAGTCCTGTGAAAAAAAGGGTCGCCTGAAAAAATGTGATGTGACGTATATTGTTGATGTATTTGTTTGCAGTGACGTACAATTCAGTAAGACCCTTTAGAGTTTATACAAAACCCCTAAGAGACCCAGACCCCCTAAGAGGTTATGCAAAATGGAAATATTTGAGGGATTGTCTTTTATTTGTCCGTGAAGCAATGCTGGAAGTTTGGCTATAGCTTATAAATAACCTGAATTTTTGTCTGTAACAAAGTTACAGACACCGCTTAAGAAAAATGTGAGAATCTGAATTTTGATTTTTGATGTCTTTTTAACATCAGTATCTAAAGTACCGTAATTTAAATTAATCAACATAATCTAAACTACGCAAATCATATCAGCGCCAACAAGTGATTAGGGCGAACCTGCTTTTGTCAACAAAAACTTTGTCTGCTAATTTATCGGAAGTTGAATACAATTCCTTCAAATTAAATATATCAGCGGATAGAGATAAATCTCCTCTTCCTTTAGCAGTGCTTAGTTTGTATTCGTGACCTTTTGTTCAAGGGAAAATGACCACGAAAGCCATTGTTTACAAAAGCAGATTCGCCCTAATCTAATGTTGGCATATGATATAAGATGGTCTTATGATATATGATATATGATATAAGATGGTCTTATTGTTTTGTTTCAGCCTACCAAGAGCGCGCTAGATAACATGGATGTAGAAGTAAACCAGAAGGGAGTAAACATTAAAAAGAAAATGAATGAAGCTGAGGCTGCGGAAGAGAATGAAATTATGCAGATTTTGAATGCGTGAAAATATCGACGTGGATGGTCCGTTTGCAGAAGTGATCAAGAAGATAATTGCAAACTACAACCCAAAAAGTGAGGTACACAGCCGTGTCGAAACAAAGATCATTTTAACCGATCACGAGCCTGTTTACTTGGCTCCACGGTGATTTGCACCTAAGGAGAAAAAAGTGTTGGAGGAAACTATCGACGAGTGGTTGAAAGCGGGAATTGTGCGTGAGAGTGTTAGTGAATATGCAAGCCCAGTTACTCTGGCTCCGAAGAAAAATGGATCGCTGCGCGTGTGCGTGTGATTACCGACAGCTACATCGGACTTTTTTTTTTTAATAATCATTTATTTGTACAGGCTCAATTGAATTAACTTTACAGAGCCAAATTTTCATATTTTTATACATCATTTATCTTAAAACTAAAGTTAGGAGGATAAAGCCGATTACTCGCGGCCGTCTCGAGGTTAATAGGAATTACAAATTACGGATGGGAAGGAGGGTGGGAATTTAAAGTCTGGTTTACATAACACATTAAATTTAAATTCAAAATTATCTAAACACTTATAACTATACAACTTATGGTTTTCTTTTGACTTGAACATTTTTTGAAAAAGAAAAAAAACACACACACAAACATACACATATAAAATAAAACTTATAGTAAACATACAGGTTAAACTAACTACAATCTAATGCTAATGTTAGTCAAAAACACATAAATGAGTTTCATGTACTCCAAATCACGTACAGCCAAAATATCTCGAATTGGCACATTGGGTTGTCTACCTCGAGCCCGAAGGGAATCATAAAGCTCAGATCTGACTCCACGATGTTCAGCACAAAACCAAATAACGTGATCTGCGTCCTGATAGCCTTGTCCACACTCACAGAGATTGCAGTCGCTCAGCCCAACCCGGTATAAATGAGCGTTCAAAGAATAATGATTGGACATGAGGCGAGACATGACACGAATGAAGTCTCGACCCACATCCATCCCGCTAAACCAAGATTTCTTCGACACCTTTGGGATGATAGAATGTTGCCATCGCCCCAAATCTCCTTTACTCCATTTATACTGCCAGCTGCCGAGTGACTGTTGACGAAAAATAGGAAAAAATTCGTTGAAGGCGATTTGTCGATCACAAATATCGCCTTTCATAGCGCCCACCTTTGCCAGCGAGTCCGCTTTCTCATTGCCCGGAATTGAACAATGAGATGGGACCCATACAAAGGTGATGATAAAATAACGCGAAGATAAAGCACTTAGAAGCTCCTGTATTTTCATGAGAAAATACGAGGAGTGCTTTACCGGCCTCAAGGAGCGAATAGCCTCTATAGAACTGAGACTATCCGTGAAAATGAAGTACTGATCCGGTCTTAATGAGGCAACAATTTTTAGCGTAAAATGTATTGCCGCTAATTCAGCGACATACACGGAACAAGGAGCTTGAAGTTTACGGTTGGCGCTATAAATTTCATTAAATATACCAAAGCCTGCTGACTCCTCTATCAATGATCCGTCAGTGAAGAACGATTTAGTGGAATCAACTTGACCAAACTTTGCAGCAAATATCACAGGAGCAATCATAGGACGATGATGCTCTGGGATTCCACGAAGCTCCTGCTCCATGGATAAATCAAAATGAACCGAATTGTCGAAATCGGAGAAGCAAACACGATTGGAAATGTTCGGCGAAGGGCTGACATCCTGTGCTATGTACAAATGGTACAAGGTCATGAAGCGGGTTTGAGGGGTCAACTCAAGGAGCTTCTCAAAATTTTCGATCACCTGGGGGTTCATAACTTCACACCTGGTGAGGAGCCGGAGAGATAATTCTGTAAACCGATCCGAGAGTGGCAACATGCCAGCCAGCACTTCAAGACTCATGGTGTGAGTCGAGTGCATGCAACCTAACGCGATACGAAGAAACCGATACGTTCCAGTTTAATGAAGTGCGACCGAGCCGCTGACTGAAAACAAAAACTACCGTATTCCATAATCGACAAAATCGTTGTCCGGTACAACGTTAGAAGATCTTGTGGATGCGCTCCCCACCAGGTTCCGGTAATTGTGCAGAGAAAATTGATCCTTGGCTGGCACTTTCGCTTCACATACTCAATATGGGATCTCCAGGTGCACTTAGAATCGAACCAGACCCCAATATATTTAAAGGACATAGAATGAGTTATCGGCTTATCCAAAATTTGAAGCTTCGGTTGTGCTGGGTTATGCTTCCTGGAAAAAACTACCAACTCAGTTTTCTCCGTAGAGAATTCGATACCTAGCTCTAGAGCCCAAGTAGACAAATTGTCTAAGGTATTCTGTAAGGGTCCTTGCAGATCGACCCCATTGGGTCCCGTGACAGACACTACGCCGTCATCTGCAAGTTGTCTCAACGTACAGTTGTCACCTAGACAACCGTCAATGTATTTGACATAAAAATTATACAAAAGGGGGCTTAAACATGATCCCTGGGGGAGACCCATGTAGCTAAATCGTGAAGCTGTAGAGGTTCCATGAGAGAAGCTCATATGTTTCTCTGACAGCAAATTGTACAAAAAATTATTCATTAATGGTGAAAAGCCACAAGCGTGGAGTTTATCTGAAAGAACTTCAACAGATACTGAATCAAAAGCCCCCTTTATGTCCAAGAATACAGAAGCCATTTGCTCTTTTTTAGCAAAAGCTAACTGAATATCTGTGGAAAGTAACGCGAGACAGTCGTTCGTTCCCTTACCCCTACGGAAACCATATTGAGTATCTGAAAGCAGGTTGTTCGTCTTAACCCATTTGTCCAGACGGAAAAGGATCATTTTCTCCAACAACTTTCGAATACAAGATAACATCGCGATGGGTCGATAGGAGTTGTTGCGGGCTTACCAGGTTTTTGAATGGCAATAACTCTCACCCGCCTCCAATCATCCGGTACAATGTTGAGTTCCAGAAACTGATTAAACAAGTTCAACATGCCACTCTTCGTGACGTCTGGGAGGTTCTTAAGCAAGTTGAACTTGATCCTATCAGCCCCTGGAGCCGTATTGACACATGAAAGGAGTGCGAGAGAGAACTCTACCATTGAAAAGGGTTGGCTAATCTCATCTATCAAATTCGTGTTTTCGCTCCGTGGAATCATCCGTGCCGGCACAGAATCTGGACAAACTTTTCGCGCGAACTTGAGGATCCATTGATCCGAGTACTCCTCGCTCTCGTTGTTCGTTGTTCGGTTACGCAACCTTTGCGCCGTGTTCCAAAGAGTACTCATCGACGTTTCGCGCGATAGCCCGTTCACGAATGTTCGCCAGTAACCGCGTTTCTTGGCCTTGATGAGGCGCTTAAGTTCACGTTCGAGAGCCGTGTATACTTCGAAGTGCTCAGGTGTTCCACGTTTACGGAAAACTTTAAACGCGTCGGACTTTTTACGGTAAACCTCGGTGCATTGCTGATCCCACCATGGAGAAGGAGGTTTCCTGCGAATTGACGTTCCTGAAACCTCCTTCTCCATGGTGGGATCAGCAATGCACCGAGGTTTACCGTAAAAAGTCCGACGCG